>JAQQSU010009490.1:0-12681 GCA_028627135.1 Pseudochirops cupreus | reverse complement strand
TATTATAATAATATATTATATAATATATAATATAATTATTTATTAAGTAATCACTTATTATGTTCCAGGCACTTTCTTTCTTTCTTCCTTTCTTCTTTCCTTCCCTCCTTCCTTCCTTCCTTCCTTCCTTTCTTTCTTTCTTCCTTTCTTTCTTTCTTTCTTTCTTCCTTTCTTTCTTTCTTTCTTCCTTCCTTCCTTCCTTTCTTTCTTTCTTTCTTTCTTTCTTTCTTTCTTTCTTTCTCTCTCTTGCAAATAAGTGTATATGCATGTTGCATATGCATATACACAAACATGTACACACAGTCTAAGTTGAAGAGCTGGATACTTCAAAAACTGATTGTTAAATGTTTAATGTGAGCATTTGCACTTCAAAAATCAACAAACTACAAAAAAAGTTGATTATTTCATTTCTGTTTACACTTAAGAAACTCATGAGGAAACGTTAATAATGCAGATTAACTGAGAAGTTTGTCATTCCTGCATTTTTTTCAGAGAAAAATTGTTCATGGTTGTTATGCATTTATCATAACCTCTCTGGAGGGAAGTACTAACAGTTGCAGGTTGGGGAGCAGGGGAACCATGAAAGTCTCCTGTAGAAGGTGAGATTTAAACTGTCTTGAAAAAAGCCAGAGAAACCAAAAGGCATAAGTGAGAGGGAAAGCAGTCTCAGTTTGAGGGACAGCCAGTGAAAAGGCATTGAGTTGGAGGATAGTGTCATATATGAGGAATGATAAGAAGAATAGCGTATCACTAGGTTGTAAAGTACAAAATGGGAAGTAAAAGCTTAGAAGGCTGGAAACTTAGGAAGAGGCTAAGTTGTTAAGGACTTTGTTGTGAAAAGCTAACAGGGTTTATATTTGATCCTGGTAGTCATTAGAGGTTGTGTGCATGTGTGTGTGTGCATGTGTGTGTGTGTGCACATATGTGTGTTACAGGGTGGGGGGTGGTTTGGGGATTAGAAAAATCAAAACTGTGAATTAGGAAGATCAAACCATATGTGCCTTTTGTTACTCCTTTATTCAGTAAAACACAATGGTCCCCTATACCCTCCTGAATAACATATAAAATCCTGACTTTCTAGTTCCATTTTATGTTATTTTGCCTCCCACACTCAGGCAAACTGACCTTGCTGCTGTTCTTCACACACGACATTCTATCTTACATATCTCTGATATTACACTGATTGTTTCCCATTCCCTCTGCCTAATAGAATCCCCCTCTTCCTTCAAGACACAATTCAAAAATTTTCCTAATCAAGGTCTCATATCCAACACACACACACACACACACACACACACACACACACACACACAAGTTGAATGGATAACACATTCTGTTATCACATGCAGTCATTCTGTAATAAATAAATGATGAATGGATATAAACAGATAGTAATCAAAGGAAAGGGCCCAAGCTAGCAACAATTATAATCATATATATATATATATATATATATATATATATGTATGTATTATAGTTGTTGATATATACATATATATATACATGCGTATGTGTATATATGTACATGTGTATAGATACAGATATAGATAGATTGATAGATAGAGATAAAGATAGATAGAGATAAAGATAGATAGATAAATAGAGATAAAGAGATAGAGATAAAGATAGATAGATAGATAGATAGATAGATAGATAGATAGATAGATAGATATAGATTTACCTCCTCCCCCAAAAGCACTAACGATCTGAGATATGGACATTAGAGACACTCTATGGGGTTTCACCTCATATCATCCAGACTGCTTGAGGGGCTGAGGAGAAATGGGCTCACATACACATACCATTGGTGAATCTGTGGATCAGTCCAGTCGTTCTGGAAAGCAATCTAGATCCATGTCTGAAAAGTTTAAAACTTGTACCTATCCTTTGGCCCAGTTATATCTCCCCTAGGCTTATGTGCCAAAATGATTGATGAAAGTAGAAAAAGACCCATATGTACAAAAAATTTATAGTTGCTTTTATGGTACACAAAAATTGTCTACTCAGGTGATGGTCTATTATTGAGAAATGACTAAAAAAATTATAACATGAATATATTGGAATCATTGTGCATTAAGAAGGGAGAGAATGGACTAGGAAAGGAAAGGAAACTTGGAAGGCTGCTATTAACTTATTCAGAGTGAAGTGAGCCCAAATAGAAGAAAAATTTATTCAATGATACCATCATAAAGCAAAACAACTTTGAAACACTACACTGATTAATATGATTGTAAGCTCAAAATTTAGATTATTGAAGATGAAATGTACCACCTACCTATTGAGAGAAAAGTCATGGCCTTGAAATGAAGTTGAAGTATGCATTTTTGGACATGGGTGATGTGGAAATTTGTTGTGAAAGTCTATGTATATTAATTTCAAAGGCTTTCTTTTTCTATTTTTTTACTTGTTTAATTGGAAGGGACACTTGGAAGGAGAGATGATAAATGCCGACAAAACTAAACAGATGAACAAACAAATAGTATTTGAGGAAGACATAGCTTAACTACTACCTTTGATGGGAGTTTTCTTGATTAAATCGCTGATGTCTTCCCTCCCAAACAACTGATTATTGATTAATTGAATATCTTTGAGAAATGTTGAGTGTAGGGATCATTTTACCCCTTTGTATTTTAACCCCAGCCCATCAAGGTGGGAGACACATAATAGACCCTTAACAGAAGTTTGCTGATTTGCTGACTGATTGGCATTCAATACCACTAACAGCTGTAGTTCTATGACTGTAGTTAATAACTTTGGTTGAACATATTCTGTTATATAGCATGAGCCTCCCCACCTTGATTTTCTCATCTATAAAATGAAGGGGTTCTCCTACATTTTTACTGATGCCTTTTTGAGGTCTAACATTGTACAATGCATTGTCCCTTCTTAGGAAATTGTTTTAAGTCCTGACAAAATATGTAGGGTTAACAGTAAGTGGTTTCTTGTGCCAGCTCTAGTATGACACGCACGACCGAGAAAGTGTGAGTGAAAGATGTAGGCCAGGCGTGATTGTCAAGCAATCCATTTATTGATACCACAAGCAAGGTTTTTATAGAGAAATAAAACAAAGAAGGTAATTGTAGATCACTTGGTTTTCTTAATACTTTTTGTTCAGTAATAAGATACCAAGTAGTAATGTCAACTTTTAGGCCTTGAAGATAAGCAGGTCCCAAAGTATAGTATTTAAAAATGTATAAAAATCATAAAAGGCAGCTAACATCTTCTGGCAGTAATCCCAGAACAGGTACCTCCCTGGATCACAGGATATCAGAAAGGCTCTGATAACAGCCACTTCTCAAGGGAAAAAACCAAGACCAGTTACTTTAGACTGGCCATAGTGAAAACCCAGAGCAAACTTATCTAGCACCAGCCTGATTCCTGGATCAGATGTTTTGACTCCCTTCAGAAACAGGCAACTAGAACTGATTGATTAGAGCAGCAGTTCTCAACCTGTGGGTCGCAACACTTTTAAGGTTCAAATGACCCTTTCACAGGGGTCACAGAGGTCGCCTAAGACCATCAGAAAACACATATTTCCAATGGTGTTAGGAACCTCCTCTATCCGTCTCCAGGCAGGTCCGCCCACATGCAGATACACCCATAAACGAGTAGCAGCATTAGGAAAGTTGAGAACCATTGTTGTAAAGCATAAGTCGCTTTCCCCCTCCCTCACTTTTTAAGACCTATAAGATGTTGAATGGGCTCATTTGTATCTGTTGAGTAACTTACTCACATTAAAATAATGAGTAGGTAGCAGAAACTGTAAATTTGTCCCTGGCATCCTTTGTACCTTTCTCCCATCCACTCATTTGCATAAACATCTTAGACTTCAAGCATAAGAGGTAGGGAACCTTTTCCCACAAAGCTTGTTAGTGGTTATTAGGTAAACAGCAATCACCTGCTATTGCCTAGCCTAAAGAGAGAAAGATTTGAGAAATGGGAGAGAGGATTCTGGAAAGATGGTGGAGTAAGCCAGAAAATTCCAAGTTCTCAAGATTTTCCCCCACAAAAGACTTAAAATAGCACCTTAGGGTGAACAAAGTGTAGGTGGAGATAAATAAGGACAAGGACACAATTGGGGTCTTCTGGGGACAATTTGAGAAGGTCAGAGGAAAAATCACAGTTTACTTTTTATATGTGTAAAATAGATGTCTAAGATTCTTCATAATAATTGGGTAGCTCATAAGAAAGACTGGGGGTAAACCTGAGTATGATATGAATTTTGAGAGTAAAATCATTTGGGAACAGTTAAAAGAGTAATTGTTTTATACAAATGAGATGCAAGTGGAAGAAATTATACAGAAGAATTAGATGGGGGAGGAGGCGTGGTAGTGCTGGTAACCTACTTTCATCAGGAACGGGTTTAGGAGGGAACAATACATGTATATTTAGAAGAGTATAAAAGTCTTCTAAATTCAGAAGAAATGAATTGGTAAAGTCATAGGGAGGGGAGAGAGGACAAGACAGGTCTTGAGGGGGAGGGGGAGGGAATAGGTAAAAGAGGGTTATAGAAGGGTCTTTAGATTTATGGAAATGGGAGGATAGGGTAAGGATACTTGGAGGGTATAGGCAAGTAATAGGAGCTCAAGGTAGTGGGATGGAATTAGAGGGGGCAGGAGGGATAGGAAACAAGAGATATGCACAAACATAAAAACAAAGATCAGGACTAGAGTATGTTTGGGAAAATATATGTCTATATATGTATGTATGTATTTATATGTGTATGTATATATCCACGCTGTAGAGAAACATGTCTAAACTTTATTGTAGCCTTCTAGGGTAGGGTGGGGGGAGTGATAAAAGAACAAAGTGAAAAAGTGCGCAGCAGAGAACAAAAGAAAACTCACAAGGAAGCAAAGAAAAGATGGACAGTTCTCAACACAATGTGCATCATACAGGCTTCCTTGAAAAGGAAATTATTGTTGCATATTTTGAATCCTCTTTTACGTTCTGCTATGAACGCAATGTTCTTTATTTTTCTTTCTTGGAAAATATAAAAATAAATGAAGAGAGAAATGTCCTACATAGTCACCATAAGTTAGAGTGAGATCTTCTTATGTAGAGCACTCAGTCCTGGACGAGGAAAAATCTTTGAAGAACAAGGCTATACCTTAGAACATTAATTTACTGAGATGACTCTCTTCTCTACCCTTCTACTTAGAAGGTTATAAACCTTAAAGCTGAGGTCCTCAGAGAGCTAACCCAATAAGGCTTCCATTAGATTGTAGATCAATTCTCTTTTTGAAAGTGAACTACTATACAAAGGTTTGGAGGTTGTAGCTGAGTCAGAAGTTGGAAGCAGTAGAGATTACAGCTGCCCAGTAAGGGTTAAGACCAAAGAGTTTGATCGAAAGATCCATCTATCCATCATAATCTACCCACAGACAATGACTGTGTATATGCCAGCATAGTCCAGAATTGCAAAATATAATAAACTCTCCATATAGAAGACAGAAGTAAAACATTTATTCAGACACCAGAAAACCAAATCCCAACATCAGGAAACTGAATCCATCATAGCAATATAGAAGTTAATATACCGCAATGCAGCAGAGAGCCACACCATTCTTTAGCCTTCCCACAAACCAACACTCACAAGCCTAGCTGTTTCCTTGCCTGAATGTCCTCTCTCTCCCACTATCTAGCTGCTCTATCTACCAGGTTCCTGTGGGTTCTGCTCCACCCTTCAGCAAACTCCTCTTGCTACAGGCTCCATGTGATTACATTCAGCCTATTAAGGGGCAAGGAAGATCTTCAAATCAGGGAAGATCTTCAAATTGTCATTACCATTACATGTAGATGCCAAGTGTCCAATGGGAGACAAAGTAAAATTTCATGTAAAAAGAAAGGATCATAGAATTATAGTTATAGATGAAAGGAACCTCATACACCTTGGAGTAAGTGCCAGAAGATCAATGCCAGAAAGGCGAGTTGCCTTGGTAGAATGTGTTTTCCACATTACTGCCTGAAGACTTTTCATTATGTGTATTTGAGGAAATATGTAACTCAGGCGTAAGGGAAAGTGTTACTATGCCATCTTAGTAAATGTTTTTCGACAATTATATATGATGGCTGGTTAAGGTTTATGCACAAGTGGGGATTCACATGCTCTCATTTTTACAGTACAAAGTATACCTTAATTGAAGGTTGTCACTATTGTAGACACATAACCTTTGTGTATGAGTTGGGTTTAGAGGAGAGTTTGCACACAGAGGGCATGATCCATAATAAATATCTGAGTCCTTGGTATGAAGATTTTGCAGGGTAAGATGGTACCTTTGTGAAATAGTGATGGCATTTAATTCAGGAAATATTTGTTAAAAAATGTATAGAACACTATGTTAGATGCTAGATGCTAGGAGAGAAACTGACCCTGATGGAGCTTATAGTATTGACCCACCTGTAAGTAGATATAATATGAAAATAATAAATAGTAGCTATGGGCAATTAAAGTTGTTGTGATATTCTTTTGGTTAGGTTTTCTGCAAAGAGATGGATAGAACATTGGATCTGGAGGTAGGAAGATGTGAATTCAAATTCAGCCTCAGACACTTACTAGCCTTCTGACTCTAGACAAGTCACTTAACTTCTATTTGCCTCAGTTTCCCCAATTGTAAAATGTAGATAATAACAGTATCTACCTTTCAAGGTTGTTGTGAGGATGAAATGAAATACTTGCTAAGAATTTAACACGGTGCCTGGAATAAAATAAGTCATATTTAAAAGCTTATTTCCTTCCCTGTAAATAAGCATTTGTAAATAGTGTTATACTAGAGTAATTTTTCACCAATCTAGGTAGGCTATGTTTTCAAAAGTTCCTTTCCTGAATATCTAAAAATCAAAATTTATCATTTTGACATGAAATATTAAAATTATGTTCTCAAAAACCACATATAACATTTTTATTCATTTTAGTTGCTCGTTTGATTTTGAGAGAGAGAAATGGTCTGGACTATTCATCAATGTAGAAAACACACTATTTAGAAACTCCTCCCACCAATTCAAATCGTTGCTTCATCTCTCACTTATATTCTTTTAGAGTCGTTTGGGCATAGAGAATTTAAATTACTTATCTCTTGCCATGCAGTCATAATGTTTCAGGAGCATTATTTGAATCTAGATCTTTTTGACTTAAAAACCCTTCCTTTAGGCACTGTGGGGCCTAATTAGTTTACTGTAACTAAAATTACAGAGCTTTTGCAAACTCATGATAATATGTTTTAGGTTCTTTCTTCATCTACAAGCCACAACCCACAGTTTTGGAACTCAGGGATATGACAACATTAGGTAAAATTCTATTCAGAGGAATCCTGAGTCATCCCTTTGGAATATCGAGTAAATGTTGGATCAAGAAATGAAGCAGGCATAGGTGAAAGTGTTTATTTTTAATCCAAGGTAATCCTAACTCTGTTCAGACAAAGCATGTAGCCCTGGACATTCAGCAGCAATGCCAAGTGCAGAGTAACTTGAGCACCATGGCTACAAAGTCTTTAGGCTCCTGTTTCATGGTTTGAGGAGCAACTCTGCTTGAGGGTTAGTCTCTTTGCCAATAAGGGAGAGTGCCTTGGACAGAGCACAATGGTAGAATTTACCCTCATGTGATCCTGAGACTCATTTCCAGGCAATGAACATGCATTCTGGGCACCAAATCGATCACAAGCTGGGATTCACATTCACTTAACCAGTCAAGTAGTGAAATAACAACGTAAGAATCTAGGAGGCAGCACTGATAGAGCACCACGGAGTCATGTAGACTTAACAAAGAAGGTCATAGGGCCTTCTGTCTCCTGCGTGAAATGAAGCCAATGCCTGATGGGCACTGACTCAATTGCATCCTCTGTTTTCACAGAATCATAGAATGACAGTAACAGAAGGGACCTTAGCACTTATATAGGGCATCCCCTTCATTTCAGAGATTAGGAAAACAGACTCAGTGAGCCAAAGTAAATTGCCAAGGTTACATAACTAGTTAGTGAAAGACCTATGACTAAAATAAACATCTTCCGATTCTTGGTACAGTGGTATTATTGTGATTGTTGTCATTTTTTTCTTTCTATCTTGAGTTCTAATGTTAACATTTTATGTATTTTATGATTTCATGGCCTGTCATACATAAAGGTATCTCATGGTAAGAAACTGGCTAATGACAGATACAATGTCTAGAGTATACAGTGGGTTATACTCAGGCAACATGTTGATATTTTAAGTCAAAACAAATGTTTCAGTTGACATATCTTCAAAAATTGAAACAATTTGTTTAATGTTTCAGGAAGAATTCATTATATCAATATTGTTTATTTGACCATCTGTCTATAATAAATATTTTTGTATAGCTTATGAGTAATAAAAAAATTCATATTCTAATGTGATACACTTTAGAAAAGTAAAAAACATTTTGTCATTATTTTGGTATAATTCAAATAGAATTCTTTGTTTCTGGTGCTATGAACTTCAGACTTGAGTAAGGCAATAATGTCTTATCACATGTTGAGAGCTGGAGAGACCTCAGAGGTCACCCAGCCCAACTCCCTCCTTTCATAGGCAAAGTCCAGAAGGGTGAAGAGATTTGTACACGGTCATATAAGTAGTAAATGGCAGCGGGGTTTGAACCTGTGTCTTCTGGGACTAAATCCAGCAATGTACTATGGTGCTTTTATATTGTAGGTGTGCTGATTTTATTCATTTCTGCTTTTCCCTCTCTTGTCCTCTTTTTTTTTCTTTCATCTCCCTTCCACCTCTCTCTTTTTTCCTCCCCTTCCCTTTTTTTCCTCTATACTCCTCTGCTCTCCTCTCCCTTTTCATCTTTCCCTACTTTTGTCTTCCCTTTCTCTCCTCTCCTCTTTCCTGCCCTTCTCTCTTTTCTTTATTTTTCTAGATGGGAATATCATTTTCCCTCAAAGACTTTAATTTCTGCCTTTTTCCAATTTGAGTGGATGCAAGCCCTGCTAGGTGCTGGATGGAGGGTCATTTGTGTCTTAGACAGAAGTGAGATAAAGCACAGAGCATGGTCAGTCGGGAATAAGTCAGCACTGAGAAGGTTGGTCTAGTTGGGGCACTGTAAAAAACAGAAGGAGTCAAGGGCAGAGTCAAGGACTGGAGATCACCAACTTGGTCAGTTTGGGTTAAAGTAAATGCACAAGGAATTAGGGAGTGTAGTTAAAGAGTGCAGTTAAAGAAACTCTGCCAATAGACTATTCTAATTACCTCTTATCACTAGTCACAATCTGCCAGTAGGATTTTCCTGCAATGCCTTCACTCACACTGACAGATAGTGGTTATCCTCACCTAAAATTCAAGTAGCAGAGGAACTAATTGACTCTTTGCTCCACGTAGGCATGAATGAGTTGACTCCTGGTAGGATGCTTGGATTCATAAAGAACTGCTCCTTCATAGAATCACAGGATTATAAGATCTCAGAGTTTGAAGAGGACTCAGAGGTTCAGCCACTATCTGAAAAAGGAACCTCTTCTACAAACATGATCAACAGATTCAGTCTCCATTTGAAGACTTCCAGTATTGGGGTTAGTTACATTTTGAGGAGTAATAATAGTGACTTACAGAAAAACCAAACTCCATGGCAGTAGTAGACAACTGTTTGCACAAAGTCTGAAAAGGAGAATTCTAGGACAGTTCTTTAACCCCAAACTTCTGTGTAAAAGAGAGGGGTATTTTGACAAGGTGTAGATATTCTGTTTCCTCATGGAATGTCATTAGTCCTCTAGCTGCATAGCCATCCATCCTCAGTGGTGGGTCATTTCCTTTAGCAATCACGTGATTAAGGCCATTTTCTCCTTCTGGGAAGCCAGTGCTTGACTGTAGGATTGATAAATTCCTTGGATCTTAAGAACACTAGAATACAGGTTTATATAGAAAACAGTCACCAATGCCAGAGTTATCCATTCTCAGCATCGGTAGTATCTGATCTGTGCTTAGACAAGAAAGTGGAAAAGCAGAATAAAATAGCTAACGAATTAGAGAGCAACACTTAGGCAAGACTATATCACCTACTAACTACTAGTCACTAGCTACCAAAAAAACAGCAGATTAATGCTCACCAATAGATTAATGGAGCAATAAGCAGTTGTAAGTATATGCCCATTGTTCATAACATGCCAGAAAGAAGATGGGGCTCATGCTTATGTTCTTTTTTTTTAAAATTAATTTATTTTTAGTTTTCAACATTCATTTCCACAAAATTTTGAGTTCCAAATTTTCTCCCATCTCTCCCTTTCCCCCTGTCCTAAGATGGCATGCATTCTGATTACCCTTTCTTGCAATCTGCCCTCCCTTCTATCATCCCCCCTTCTCTCATCTCCTTCCCTTCTATTTTCTATATCCCATTGCCTGTATGTCTTATTTCTCTGTGGCATGTAAAAACAATTTTTAACATTCATTTTCAAAGCTTTGAGTTCCACATTCTCTCCCTTTCTCCCTCCCCACCCACCCTCATTGAGGAGGCAAGCAATTAGATATAGATTATACATGCGTAGTCATGCAAAACACTTCCATAAGAGTCATGTTGTGAAAGACTAACTACATTTCCCTCCATCCTATTCCACCCCCAATTTATTCTATTCTCTCCTTTGATCCTGTCTCTCCTCAAAAGTGCTTGTGTCTGATTATCCCCTCCTCCCATTTCCTCTCCCTTCTATTATTCCCCCCCCCCTCTGATCCCCTTTCCCTATACTTTCCTGTAGGGTAAGAAATATTTTAATACCCAATTGAGTATGTATGTTATTCTCTCCTTAGGCCAAATCCGATGAAAGTAAAGTTCATTTACTCCCTCTCGCCTCCCCCCTCTTCCTCTCCATTTTGAAAGCTTTTTTCTTGTCTCATTTATGTGACATAATTTACCCCATTCTACCTCTCTATTTTTCCTTCTTTTAGCACATTCTTATCTCAACCCTTAATTTTAATTTTTAGATATCCCTTCATATTCAACTCACCCTTTGTCCTCTGTCTAAATATGTATGTATGTGTGTGTATACACACACACACACACACACACACACACACATACATACATACACACATACACACACTCTCTCCCACTACCCTAATAATGAGAAAGGTCTCATGAGTTGCAAACATCATCTTTCCATGTAGGAATGTAAACAGTTCAACTTTAATAAGAGCCTTATGATTTCTCTTTCCCATTTACCTTTTCATGGTTTTTGTATTTGAAAATCAAAATTTCTATTCAGCTCTGGTCTTTCCATCAAGAATGTTTGAAAGTTCTCCATTTTGTTGAATGTTCATTTTCCCCCTGAAAGATCATATGCAGTTTTTCCTAGGAAAGTGATCCTTGGTTTTAATCCTAGCTCCCTTAACCTCAAGAATATCATATTCCAAGCCTTCCAAACACTTTATGTAGAAGCTGCTAAATCTTGTGTATCCACAATACTTGAATTGTTTCTTTCTGGCTATTTGAAATATTTTCTCCTCGACCTGGGAACTCTGGAATTTGGCTACAATATTCCTAGAAATTTTCCTTTTGGGATCTCTTTTAGGAGGTGATTCATGGATTCTTTCAATATTTATTTTCCCCTCTTGTTCTAGAATATCAGGGCAGTTTTCCTTGATAATTTCTTGAAAGATGATGTATTTGTATTTGAAAATCAAAATTTCTTTTTTTTTTAATCATGGCTTTTAGGTAGTCCAATAATTTTAAGATTATCTCTTGTGGATCTATTTTCCAGTTCAGTTGCTTTTACAATGAGATCTTTCATGTTGCCATCTATTTTTTTCATTCTTTTGGTTTTATTTTATAATTTCTTGATTTCTCATAAAATCATTTGTTTCCGTTTGCTCCATTCCAATATTTAAGGAGTTGTTTTCTTCAGTGAGCTTTTGGACCTCCTTTTCCTTTTGCCAGATTCTGATTTTTAGAGCATTCTTCTCTTGATTGCCTTTTTGGACCTGTTTTGCCATTTTCTTTAGTTTAGGGTGTTATTTTCTTCAGCATTTATAAAAAATAATTTATTTATTTTCTTGTTTACATCACTTATTTCCATGAGATTTTGAGCCGCAAATTTTCTCCCCATTTTTCCCCTACCCACCACCCCAAAACAGTGATCCCACTGTATAGTCCCTCCCCCAATCTGCTCTCTGCTATGTCCTCCCCGATAACCCCTCTGACTTTCTGGTAGGGCAGCATGGGTATCCCTATCCCAGTGCCTGTATATCTCAATTCGCAGTTGCATGTAGCTAAAAAAAAATATATTTTAAACATTTGATTATGGAACTTTAAATTCTAGATTCTTTCCCTTCCTCTCTCAGGACCCACCCCTACTTGAAGGACAAACAATTCAATACAGGCTGTATATGTGTAATTACGAAGAACATCTCCACAGTGGACATATTGTGAGAGACTGATTATATGTCCCTCCTTCCTATCCCACCCTCCCCCTTGTTCTGTTTTCTTCCCTGTCCCTTTACAGAAGTGTGTACTTCCGTCAACCCTCCCTCCCCCAACCTGCCTTCCTCTCCATCATCCCACCTCTCATCCCCATTCCCCCTACTCTGCTGTGTGGCAAGATACCCAGTTTAGAGTTTATGTCATTCCTTCCCTAAGCCAAATTCAATGAGAGTAAGGTTGGCCCTTTCCCTTTTGCCTTCCTGTTCTTCCCCTCCACTGTAACAGTTATCCCTAGCCTCTTCTATATGAGATGATTAACCCCA
>JAQQSU010000949.1:0-16338 GCA_028627135.1 Pseudochirops cupreus | reverse complement strand
CAGCCACATCCTTGGGCAAGAAGGAGGTTGTTCATTGTGTTTGACCAGGTCTGGACCACTGTCTTCTGAGGCCTCCCTCCCTTGAACAGCTATACAGGCCATTAGGCACGTGGCACTGGACACACATTATCAAATTGTAATACTGTATATAGTGAGGAAGAGACTGGGCAAGGGGCTAGGGAACAGGTGGGGAATCCAACACAGTAGGAGAAGGTAAGGGATCACCAAAGGTTATATAGTTAAGGGTGGAGTAGCCAGGCAGGACAGGATTATCTGAGAAGAAGCAGCTGTCTTGAGGGAGGACTTAAGGTGAAGGGTAGGGGTAGTGGTAAGGGCAGGAGTTGGGATGGAGGCAGAAACTCCAACTGCAGATGCCTATCCAGTCAGGTGAGAGAACAATCAGTCTCTTGGGCTACAGGCTCAAAGGAAAGAGACCTCTTAGTCTTCTGAGATGAACATCTCTGGATGCAGTCTCCTTAGCACCTTGTACCAGCTGTTCCAAGAGGGACCACTCCAGGGCTGCAATTGATGACTGATACTCAGAATGAGTATCACCAGCTCCATGGTGGTAAAGTCCCCTCAGATGACTGGGCTGGATGCCTATAGGATGAAGCCCCCTTGCACCTTTGGCCTGGATAACCTAGGAATGACTGCTCCTCACTCTACTCCCCAAGAGAGATGTTCTGGTGAAGAGCTGCCACACACGCATCCCCCCCAAAACCTCAACCACATGGGCCAGCAATAGCTGTAAAAGGTGGTGGTGGGCATGCTGGTCCTAGTGGATGCTATCCAAATATTGATGTCGAACTTTGTGCTTGAAGTGGAAATACAGGTCAAGCACATCAAAGCAGTGCCCACCTGCCAGCATAGAATGGTAGAAGTTGGCTTCCAACACATCAGCACATAGAAAGCCTGTTGCTGGCTATAGCTCTGGGAATCAGAAAGCTTCCTGTAAGGTGCATTCATCCAGTGGCATGGTCAGGGTCCAGATCAGAAAGCAAGTGGCAGGCAGCACTTGTTCCATTCTTTCAAATAAACATTCCAAGTTTTCTTGCTAACTTCTAAAGGCATTGGCACCATACCTGGAGAAATCCCAGAAGCAGGGGTTTATGATGACAAAGTCAGGAGGTGGTCTATGCTCTAACTCAGCCAGGACATCCTCCACATAAGCTGAGCAGGCTCAGGTGAGAAAATAGAATATAGGAGGTAGTCCTATATTCTGAACTGGACAGGAACTGACAGACTTCATAATAATGAGTCCCATTGGGTAGCTCACCCAGCTGTCCTTCTGCCACAAGATGGTCCTTGGAGCTCAGCTCTGCCTTGGCCTTAAGCTGGGCTTCCATCAGGAGGAAGTCTTTCTGCAACAGAAGTACCAGCAACTTGTACACAACTCTCTGGATGGAACTCTGGTTACAAGAAATGAACCATGGTGCCTAAAGGTGACTGATAAACAAGCTGGCAGGGGCTGGGAGCACTTGGCTGAGCTCAGCTGGTTTAAAGGAGGTGAGGGAGGAATGGCTGTTCAGGCTCCTCAGATCTACTTGGAGCTCCGGATTCACTTAATTTGTAGCCCTCAGAAGAGTCAACCCCCATGTAATTGGGATGTCCCAGACTGCTGCTCACCCCTACTTATCTAGCATCAGTAAAAGAGAGGAGAGATCCAGGAGGACAGCCTGGAGGTGGAGGAGATGAAGGAAGCTGTGAGTGAAGGGAGCAGAGAGGGAGGGGGAGGCGCGATGCTCCTTCTTTAATGCCATTTCCATCAATAAACTATCAGTTTCTGATATTTAATCATTTGACAATGCCAAGGACTTGGGTGGCAGGAACATTTTTTTCTTGGTCTTCAGTAGCCATGGCTACAGCACTTCCCAGAGCAATTTCCAAGCCATATCTCCACAGCAGTTGTTTCCTAGGATGATAACTGAGGATACTTAGTTGGAAATATTGCTATTCCCAAGGTTCTTGGATTTGGGGTTCTGGACTACCCACATTAATGTCTGAAGGGAGATGAAGGCCATTGAAGTGGTAGCGGATTGACTGTCCTGGCACATTCTGCCTACTGTCTCTCCCCCGGGTGCCTTGCTGCTTTAGCAAGGCTGGCTTGCCTCCTCTATCAGTGGTAGTTGGTTAACAATAGCCAGTGATGGCTAGGTCCTTCTCTGCAGGAATTGCTGCCCCACATGATGTGTCTGAGGGCTAGAATAAAAGAAGGACTGGTGGTCTGGTATGAGAAGTATCTCACTCAGGTTTCTCATGCTTATCTTCCTGTTGGTGGCAGTTGGCCAACAGATATTCCTAGTGGTAATGAGGCCAGTCCCTTTTCCACGATGATTTCTACTCACAATGATGGCTATGGGATCTGGGCTAGAATCAGGTCTGGTGACTTAAAGGATATTGTTATTCCTAAAGTTCTTGGGTTCAAAGTTATTGGATCTCCATTAGAGTCACAAGGGAGATCGTCAAGATTCATGTGAGACACACTGCCTCCCTTCAGATAATATATCTATGAATGTTCTCTGTTGTTTCAGTTGGGCTAGCTCAGCTTCCTTGAGGTAGGAGAAAAGATAACTCAATTACAGGCTATATTAATCAAAATCTAGTATCTAGATATCTATCTTCTCCCCTCTGCTCTCATCAGACCACATCTGGCATATTTTTTTTTCCAGTTCTGAGAACATGAACAAAGTGGGGCTCTTTCAGTGGAGGATGACTAGAATGGTGAAGTGCTTGGAAACCATATTCAGTGAAAGATATGTATGTGTATGTATATGTGTGTGTATGTATTTGTAGCATGTATATATATATTTTTTTAAATTGAACACCTTTGTAATTTAAACAATTCTTAAAATACTAGTGAGGTTTAGCTAGCTTGTATCCAACCTCTAGGTACTAGAGGAAAAAACTAGATTGCCTCTTTAAGTAACACCTGAATCCCATCGAGTCTTGCCTCACCTTGCCCTAAAGCTGGACAAAAATCCCTTCACTTATGAAGGTGTTTTCTTCACTTGTGTCTCTTCCCTGAGCCCCACCTCCCAAGTAATGCCAACCTCCCTCAGAGTGACATAGCTCTTATGCATCTCTATTGTTCACTCCTCCTCTAGGATTTATATCCATCAAACTTAGAGACCTATTTGAAATTTTTTGTTTTGTTTTCCAGTGGAGAGTAGATTCTGCTTGCTGCCCAATTATCTACTCTTTGGGGAGGTACCGAGAGTTGTCTGGGAATCTTCAAATTAAAACCATATACTTCCTGCCCAATGACTGTTGGTCATCTATTCCTCTTCCTTCTTATCTCCTCCTGGTCCTTCTATTCTCTCTTCTTTTCTTTCACATAAGATCTCCACTCACTTCAAAAGTTCTGGATAGAAAGGTAAAATGAAGAAAATAAAGGCACCTGCAAGCTGCGTGAGAGTGTCCATCTGTGCCTTCAGTTTAGGACAGCAAGGTAAACAAAACAAAACAAAACGAAACAAAGTGTCTGAGTTTTCTCCCTGCCTGTGAGGTGTCTGGGTCCATGTCTAGTCACAATCCAACCTTAACGACTGTGAGAGTACATACATGTTATGTCATTTTCCAGTTTTCCTTGAAGTCATATCCCAAACTGCAATGAAAAATGAAAGAAAAGGGGCATTTTGGAGATTTTCCAGGGAGATTGAGAGTCAGGTTAATTGGTCAGGAGCAAGAATAGCCAAAAAAGTAACAAAGAAAAATCCAAGTGACAGCCAAGGGGGAGAACAGGCAATCGATTTCCTTCGCTGGCAAGATCACTTAGCACTTTGGTGCCCCTCTCTGCCCACCCAGAATGCCTGAAAATTGACTTCATGGTTAGACTGAAAAGGTAACAAGGAAACTATCAATGACTAGAGGGAAGAGGATCTTACTCCAAACCAGTTGCAGACAACTTTCATTTGGAGAGTGTTAACAGGAGAGGCCCATTTCTGATATTATGAGGAGAAAATTTTTAAGAGGTAGCTGGGCTATTTCTTTGTTGCATGATACAGTAGAAGTGACATTTACTTTGTGAATTGGGACAAGTCAATCATTTTCAATTTTTTGTGTCTGATTCCACTAAATTTTACACTTTTAAAAGAGAAGATGAAGTCATAGAGATACAATGTAATATAGCGTTAGAGTGTTGCACTTGTTGCCAAGACCTGGGTTCAATTCTTTCCTCAGCCATTTATTACCCAATTTCACTCTGTTTCTTCATGTGGAAAATAAGAATGTGGGAACCAGTGACCTCAAAGGTCTATCCTAATTCTAAATGTATGATTCTCTGATGCAAAGTGACAGCATATAGAATAGGAAAGTGGGAATATGACTTTATAGCTGCCGTTTTCTTGTTTGTCTGAGTTTGTTTTGTTTTACTTTGTAATACTACAGACCAGAGGTCCTGTTAGTAACAAAACTGACAACAAGTTATAAGACATCATCAATTGGAATTTTACGGTCCCAAAGAAAAGAAGCAATAAATTCACATTGAGGAAAGAGATGAATTGGGACATAGCAAGTATAAGAATTTGTTACGCTCAACTATGTGTATTCGTCACGAGGAATTTCTTTTATTGTGGGAGACTGGTGGGAGAGAAAAGAATATTTATTGATTAAAAATCAATGAAATATTAACCAATAATATAATAATAAGTCTTATCTCAGAACCTTAAAAGCAATATTGAATTAATGGTAGACAAACTACTATTTTAACTGAAGGATACTTGATTATTATATGCAAATAGGTGAAAATAAAATGATTTTAAAAATAGAAATTAGGGGCAAGGAAAAAGGATTTCTATAACTATGATTAGTTAATGAAGATAAAGATGAGCTCATAATAATTACATGTACAAAGTATGAATAGAAGATGTTGAGCAGCTGCTCAGTTCATTTCTGTGTAAAAAGATTTTAAGATGAACATTTTTTTAAACATCAGGTTCTAGGCTCCTTGATGAATATGGAAGAAGAAAGAGAGATAAATAGAAGAGTGGTACAGATGATAGAGAGAACGAGGGAGGGAAGAAGAGAAAGACATTGACAGAATGACTAAGAGAGACAGAGAGAGATTAATTCCATCTTTGAAGGCCTTTTTAATAAGTCTCAGAATTGCCCATAAGCAATCCTCTGGTCAAAGTGACTTTTAGCCCTCAAGCAAGCAAGTAACAGCAGAAAGCAAATTAAGTACTTACTATACTCCCATCAATGGCCTAGGCACTGGCAATACAAAGATAACAATGAAGCAGATTGGTCTAAGATACCCACCTGAGATGCTTTCCAAAACCCACTTCATCACAATGTTTTTTCTATATGGAAAGACATAAATAACTTAATAAATCTTGAGGACAGTCAGACCTTCTCTTTTTCTGTAAAGCCTTAGCACCTCAAGATATATTAAAAACTAGGTAGTTTTACAACAAAGCTAACATTTTGAGGGATTTTCTAAAAGATGCAAAGAAAAAATAAAATAAAAATAAACCTAGCACTAATTCAGGCTGCAAGTGGCCAAGATGTAAGAAAATGAGCTGAGGAGGTGCAAAGATTTTTTTTTAATTCTCCCTAAAGGAGATTAACTAGTAGCTAGATATTTCTTTGAATAGCTTTCAAGGTTCAAGTGATATCTGACATAGTGAATGGGTAATGATATAGGCTTCATTCACCAAAGAAACAATTGTTTTGTTTCACTACTCTAATTCTGTATTTAGGAGTTGCCTACAGTGATATATTATACACCAGTATTATTGTAAAACAAGAGTTTATTACATGACTAAGTAAGTTGATATTTGTAAAAGTGAACAAGTGCATTGAAATTAAATAAAAACTATTTAATCCAATCTTCTCCCATACAATTTCTTTCAAGGAGAACAGACACAGCCTGTTAAAATAACAAAGAATGTAGAGTTTCCATTCATGAGCAAAGTGTCCTCATTCAAACTCTCATTCTAAAGCTACCTGGCCTGTCTTCTCAGCTTTCTTTGCAGTGGGGAAATGTGATTCCATGAAACCTCCGGTGATTTGGTTTGATGTTAACTGGCAGCGTTTGTCAAGTCTCACAGACCTGGTGACACCTAAATGGCCCACACTGTGGATTGTCTTGTTGTGTAGAAAAGGAAGATCAAGGGAGGAGGGGAAACCTAAAACAGGTGGGCAAGAGCAAAGTGGCATTCACAAATGCTCCTTAGATCAGGGCCAGCCTCAGGATCATTTAGGAGATAAAACAATTGCTCCAGTGAAATGATTTCACAAGAAGTGTTAAGTTACTTACCAAGGCCTGAGAATTATCTACAATTTGGCAGTCCATGAGAGGAACATTACAAAGGAAAAGGTAAGATATTCTGAATCTTTAGCCAGGAAATGAACAGAAACTAATATAATTTAATGGTAATTAGTTGAATATGTGCTGCTTCCAGAAAGACAGCCAAATAGTGTCCTATGGTGACTCTTAGAAAATGCCAACATTTCCAGCTGTGTGAGGGATCAGATTGAACATTTTGTAATAGAATTATACTTGGAGGCATATCTAGGTCACTCTTGGAAATGGAAGGTAGAAAAAGGTAGGACATGTCTACTGGGATGCTTTGTGAGAAACATTAAATAATTCATTTTTTAAAAATTAATGTAATAAACATCTATTTAGTGTCCACTATGTACAAGGCACTCTACTAGGCACTACAGATAGAAAGGCAAAAATTAAACAACCGATGTATTCAGGGAGCTTGCAATCTAATATAACATGCACACAAATCAATATACTGTAAGACAGAATGTTATTAAGGCCAAAGACAGATGTATATAAAGTGGAATATTTGAAAATGGAGAGAGAGTGTTCATGTGGGAAGAATTAGGGAAAGCCTCAATGGAAAGGTGGAAATTGAGCTGTACCTTATAAGACAGGAAGGATTTCAAAGAGTAGAAAGTTAGAAATAGAGTACAGGACTGGTATAATGCCATGCACGAGCAGCTTTCCAGAAGAATGCTACTGTGAACAGCTTTTAAGGTTCTGATTACACGGTATAGCAAACACTTTATTTATTCCGTAAGAAATCAGAGCAAAACATTCACAGAAATTCAAGATATAGCATTTACAATGGCTTATCACTAAAACGGCCACCTAGTTTTCACCAATAATTTTCAACAAATTACAATCATTTAATCAATCACAAAATCCTTAATTCAATCACAAAGTACAAAAGTCAAAGTTCTCCACCCCTAGGTCACAGTAAATCATAACCTTCTCAGCCAGCACACAGTATCCAAGTAAAGCCTTCTTTTACCTTTACACTCAAGACTGGCCCTCAGCTTTCATGGTTCCTCTTCCATGGTCCCAGCTCTAACAGTCACCTGGGTTCAAAGGCAGGCAGCTCCCAGTTCCTTGTCCAGATCCTTGTCCAGTCCTTTGTCCAGTTCCTGTTCCATATCAAAGTTCACGGTGTCCAGTCCACTTCAAGTCCTTCATAGTTCCTGTTTCTAGGAAGACAAAGCTTGACAGAGCCACAATAATACTCATACAGCTTGCCAGCACCATCATCAATTCACTATCTGCCTGTGAAGTCAACTCAGACCCACCAACACTTGATAACTCAACACAGATCATCAATATAGAAATCAACACTGACCCACAAACAAGGTCCAAGAAGTCAGCACAAATCATCAGTAAAGTCCCAGGACCTCTAAAACCCTCTTCCAGGACTCTGGTAAACATACAACCAGAAAAATCCTCTTTCAGGGCTTCCAGTAAGGTCCCAGGGCTTCTGTACAAAGTATCACAAACATCAACACAGACAGAGCAGATAAACAGAGTGCCAGGATACCACAAGTTTTCTCCTCCTTGACTCTGCCACCACAAGAGTCCTCTTCTCAGTTTTTCCTGTCTCTAGCTCTGGGGCTTTGCCTATATCATCATTAGTTCTTCTCCAAGAGTTCACAATTTCTAGGGTTTGCAAGTTGTGGGGTTCACATGTTCTGTTTCTTGACAGACTTGATACAAGGTTCAAAAGAAACTTGAACTGAAACAAGGTATTAATTAATAACTGAATCAAGGTGTGAACTACTTCTGTGCTTCCCATTACAACTGGGAAACCATCCATTCAAATTCATGGATGTTAGAGATTCAGAATGAAATTGGGGAATAGTCTCCAATCCAACTTGATGGGAATATAGGATTCATGACAGGAAGCACCATGAAATAAGGCCTTAAAGGCAAATTGATGTCAGACTACAAAGAACCTTAAGTGCTGTGTTACAGAAGAGAAGAATTTGAGAAGTTCCTCCTTAGGGACTTTGATTGTGATTTAGATCAGCCTATATGTGAAAGAAATCTCCATAATAGTATACCTGACAAGTAGTGGGCCAATCTCTGCTTAAAGGCCTTCAAATATGGGAAACCACTACTTCTTCAAGTTAGCCCATTAGACTTTTAGATAGCTTTGTTAGGAAGATTTTGTTTTAGCTTTCTTAACATCAGTGTTAAGGCATTTGTACTTTATTGTTTAGGCAAGAGGGTCTCACTGAAAGTACTTGAGCAGGGCAGTAAGATAGCTGTAGGAAAATTAGTCTGATAACTTAGTGAAAGATAGATTGAGGAGGAGAGTAACTGGAAGAGGCTAGTAGTCAACACAGACAAGGAATGAGTGGGTTGCAGCAATGTGTGGGAAGTGGTTGATATGGGAGAAATTACATAGGTAGAATTAAAAGGCTTAAGTAATGGATAGCATATGTAGGGTAACAGAGAGTGAAGAGTCAATGATTTCTTCCAAGATTTCAAGCCTGGATAACACTGAGAGTAGTGATACCATTAAAAAAAAAAAGAAAAAGAAAGAAATTGTGTATTTGGGAGCTGGGGCAACTCTTGTGGGACAAGTTATAAGTCATTTTTTTGACATGTTGAGTTTGGGATGTCATTCAGGGTTATGGAGCTATCCAGCAATGAGAGAAGCATATCATTTGAGAACAATAACACTCTTCTCTTGTAGATACAGGCCAATGAATTTCATATGGTTTTTTTTTTGTCTAGATCTTTGATTTCATGAGTGAAGGGATTTGTCATTACAGATTAAAAAAAAATCCACCTTTTCTATCACTTACAATCTTAGAGCATTGATAAGGCAAATGAGAGATTTTATGGCTTGCCTAGCATCACACAGTCAGTATGTGTCAGATGTAGGTTTTGAAATGATATCTTCCTGATACCAAGGTCAGCCTTTTACTCAATGTACCATTCTTCTCTATTTTATATTTATTTTACCAAGAGCTATCTTTGCCTTCTTACTTTTTCTGAATGGATTTCTAACATCTTCACTCAGAAAAAAATGAATTTAAGTGGACATTTTTAAATTAAAGTTTACATAGAGCTATAATTACTAAGGAACAACTAGAACTTTATCCAGAGACCCAGTATCCAAGGGTTTGCTTCCCTATCTGTGGAGATGCTTTCTACAGGTGGTGTGGTCCTCCACTGACCCATAAAATCATGTGATATAACTATACCCAATCACTGAACACTCCTACTTCCCACTCCCACTCCCAGATCATATCATTGATTCAATCAATCTCCTTTGGATCCTACCTTTACCTCCACGTAATGGTAACTGGTTAAAAGTCTCTACAGAATGATCCACATTCTCTTGAACTGTAACTGAACCTCTAGTCAACCTGCCTTATATTCTATTACCCTCCTCAACTAAATCTGGTCAAATTTTTATGTATGGTATGTATATAGTCACGAAATACAAAGCAAATGACTTATTCCTGGAAAAGACCTTAAGAGATCACCTACTCCCATCCCTTCCAACACCACCCCCATTTTATTGAGGGAACAGCTCCCTAGAAATGAAGTGACTTGCCCAAATTCAAACTGTAAGCAGCAGGGCTAAAATTTGAATCCAAATTTTGTGAATCTAAATATAGTGACGTCTATTTGCCAATTGCCTCATTTTTAACTCACTGAAAGTTCTAGAAAGGTTTTTTTGTATTTGTTTACTTGTTTTTTTTTTTTTACAGGTCAGTATTTTATTCACCAAACATGACATCACTTGTATGTATCCATGACAAGGTTGTCTTTTATCCTCTTGTAAACTTCTTTTCTTTTCTTTCTTTCTTTTTTTTTTGAGTGACTAATTGGTTCATACTCACACAAGGCAAAAAGCATTGTATAGATTAAACACTAAAAATGCTAAAAAAAAAATACTGATAAAAAGGCTAAATGCTAAAAATGTTAAATGCTTTTTAGAAAGTCTAATGTTAAGGAGACTGTTTCAAGAGCAGGAACATTCCTCAATGAAGGTCAGACTGAGATCTATTTAGACTCTATTTTGTTCTCACAGAAAGACTGCGTTTATCATTTATGGTTATCTGATATACTGATCTGTTTCAACCTACAAAAGGCAGAAAGTTAAGAGTGAACCATATAACAGTCATTTCCCTTTAAGAATGCTTAGTATTACCTAAAACAGGTTATGGGATAGATCATTATAACCAATTGATCATTTTGACAATGGAACAAGAGGGAGGACTTTTACAGTTTCATATACCACTCTCCCACATGATATCCAAATGTCTCCTTTAAACTAAACAGTTCAAAAATTAAGATTATCTTTGTGGTAATGAAACTATAGTAATATGTAAGTATAGGAATGCATAAATGTGAACTGTTTGTGTTGGTGTATTTTGGGGGAACATTTCTATTGGCTTATCTCCTTTCTTTAAAGAAAGTGTCAATGGGAATACTTCCTCAGGGTATTCCCAGAACTTGCCAGTTTATGCTTCATTAAAAATGAGGAGAGCTATTCAGGATCACAGATAGAGTTGGACACAGCTGGACCTGAACTACACAAGTCTCCTGCCTCCATTTCTGCTCCGTTCATTGGATCACACGGCCCCAACTCAGCCTATAAATAGGCCGTATATTTGACATCATGTCTGTAGGTATAATTTATAACTTTCCTTTTTTGTCAAACACCATAGCTTTCTAAAGATTGTAATTTAGAAGTTAGTCTATTTGTGCCAAATTGCCTGAAAATAGTAATTAGAGACAATTTAATATAACAAGTATAGTAGTTTGAAATCAATTACCCCTACAAGTACATTAATTGGTTTCATTAATGGAAAGTGATAAAATTCCAAGGTCAAATCCATTGTTTTTATCACAGAAGAAAAAAAACTTTTATCTCTGATTATTTATAAGATATATATTTTTAAAATATGTAGATATTTAGCTTTTAAAATCAAGTTCTAATTTAAAACTCAAAATCACATTCATTCTCTTTACTTCAAAACCTGTTCCTGCTCCTGCCTTCCCTGTTTCTAATAATAGCACTACCTTTATTTCTGTTGCCCAGGCACAAAACCTCAAAGGTATCATTTACTCTTCCCTCTCTAGCCTCACATTCAATTCAATCAATTTCCAGTGTCTGCTGATTCTACCTCTGTCCAAGGTTTTGTAAACCAAAGTCTGTAGACCTTTTTAAATAAAAAGATAACTATATTTCAATATAATCATTTTCTTTTCGAATACTATAAATTTTATTTAATTCTTTTAGAAACATTATTTTGAGACTGGATCTATAGGCTCCAGATTGCCAGAGGGGTCTATGACACACCCCCAAAAAAGGTTAGAAATCTCTTCATCTATGATTCTTTCACCTTTCCTATTTCCAATTCCACTATTCTTTATCAGGCCACCTAGACTATTGTACTTCTCCCCTGTCTTTAATCTTTTCCCAATCTAATCAATTCTTTGTTCTAACTCTAGATTAACTTTTCCAATAAATACACTTTACTCTTCAAAAAAAATTAATTGCTCCCCAATTATCACGATGGAAATTTCAAGCTCTGAACGTAACATTTAAGATTTCTAACATCTGCTTCCACTTTGATTTTCAAACCTGATCTCACACTCCTTTCCTTCATGTACTAGTTCAAGATAAACTAAAAGAAAAAACCTCCTACCCTCCTTTTGTTCATCTCATTCTGTATGCATGTGTTATATTCCTCACCTGCTACCATCCTGACCATCTTTCTAAGCCTAGCTCTTTCACCACTTCCATGAAGAATTCTCTGGTCACTCCAACCAGAAGTAATCTCTGTCTGTGTACAGTCATTAAATGTATTTATTTTCTTATTCATTCGCCCCATTCTTTTCAGAATGATGAGAGCACCAAACATAGCGTTGGAAGATTTGGCCATGCCTTTGGCTCTGCCACTGCTTGACCCTAGTCAAATGCCTTAATCTATCTGTCCCTCAGTTTCTTCATCTTTAAAATATTTATCAAATGCCCCCCACTGGGTTGTTGTAAAAAAAAAAACACTTTGTACACCTTAAAACACAATAGAAATATAAGATGCTGTTGTTATAATGATAATGGGGTGGAGTAATAGTCATGATGATGAGGAGAAAGGCCATTGATGTTCCCTGATCCTAGTTACTTATGATATTGTACTAATTTCATCAAGTTCTGAATCACTGAAGGACCTACTCAATGAAATCTGTGATTTTTCAAAAGAGATCAGCCAAAAAAAATCGAAGTAGGAATAAAAAAGTAGATGGAAAATGCCCCTTGTTCAGGTTAGACAACATGTTATTGGATGACAAATCCATTGAATTATCATATTCAGAATGTCAAAAAAATCTTAGTGCAATTTTAGACCACAGAAGCTTAACACTGTGGTAAAACTTGGCATATACCCTGTATGTGTACATTCACACATATGAACACATTATGTATGTAATGTATATGTATGTTATTTGCATACACCTATGCATCATGCATGTGCATATGTATATGATTGTATGTGTATGGTTATATGCATATGTCTGTAATATGTGCATGTATGTGTTATATTGGCTATGTGTCTGAATTTGTGTGCATACATGTGTATCTGTAAAGAGAAACTAGGTAGGGTTCAGAATTTAATAGGAAGAAGAGAGTAAGCTAGATTACATTCAGCAAACTCCATGGTCTAGGTACTTTATATATGCTTATTGGATTTTAAGGTTCCAAACTTCTCTATAATGTAAAAACACATATTTGTAACAGATAGTCTTTCATAATAACAAATTATAGAACACCACAATCTCAAAGTAATTAAAATTTGTGTGCCCCAAAAGTCAATAGAGAATCTCCTAATGGGTGCAAAAAAAGCTGCAACAAATTTCCATTGATGACCAAAACCAAAAAGTGGCATAAAGGGTATCATTGAAGAAATATATCATCAGAAAAATACAAAGAGCTAGTCATGAAACTCAAGTAGTAGCAGATGGAAAAATCTGTTTATTTTTGGATCATTGAGTGAATCCTCTATAGAGCTTCTTTGAATGAAACAAACAAGAACTATAGTCATCGAGAAGGCATGGATGGATTACAATCTCCATGGGTGGTGGGAACACCCACAGAAATGCAATTACATCTAGATTTCAGTTAGTGCAAGTAACGAATCTCATTGAATGTCCTTATATTTCCAAATTGAAACTATGTAAAATTTGGAAATACCTTCTAGCACACATATGGTACATATTCAAATAATGCACAACTTCACGGAATTAATTATTTGCACTAATTGGGACCTAATTGCAAAGTTTCATCAAACTATACCCTCTGCTGGATTGTAAGGTCTTTGTGGATATAGTTCCTTATTTATCTTTGCAAATAACTCAATTCTTAGCATAGTATCAAGAAAAGAAAGATAATATCAACATCTTTTGAGGTGATTTGTGGATATAATTTAGGAATTACCACATACAATTCTGTTTCCACAATACTCCAATTCACCACTTGAATATTTCTATACCATTTAAGCACAAATAGTTCATTCATCTTTATATTTCTTCTCATTATACTTATTGCTTCATTACTTTATTACATAATAGAAATATAAAATCACAGTCCAAAAATTATTTTAAAGAATTATATATTCTTAAAAACTAGCCATATAACATAGACTATTTACCAAAGGAAAAAATGTTCGGACCTTTCTAAGTATTTGATACAAAATACATTTGTTTTCTTACCTCTATATATCATTGATCTTTCAAAAAAAAGTATTAAAGCTAAAACAAGTTGTAAACAATTAGATATGAACTTGTTTGGTAGAATTATGGTACCAGGGCTCAGACTAGATATAGACATTCACACTAAATTGTATTTTTATACCCAGTGCTCAAAAAAACTTTGTTTCTCTCAGTGTCACACCTTCCATGATGAGGATAGTGACTAGTACAATAGAAGCTTGTTCTACAGTGGTTCCATATGCATCTGAGGGAGTTAGTCTTCCCAATGATAATAATAATAATAATAGTAACAGCAATAAATGATGGATATTTAGGTGCAGCTTCAAATTTTATGAAGGGCTTTCTGTATGTTCTCTTGTTGAGTCCCATAACAACCCTGGGAAGTAATTGCTATAGGCTTCAATTATCTCTATTTTATCAGTATGTTTGGCCATTACATTTAAAATTGAAAGGGATGGTGGAAGGAAGAAAAGGGAAGAGGAAAAATTTAGAGCTAAAAGGAAACTGAGAAGTCATTTAGTTCAGACCATCTAGTTTATATATAAAGAAAGCCCTCCCCCCAATAAATGAATTTCCCAAGGTAACATAGTCAGAATTTGAACCCAGGCCCTCTATTGTCAAAACCTAGTATTCTTTCCACAATACCTCTTTGGCAAACTTTAATAGCCATAAGATATTTTCAAGTGTTTTAGACTATTTGACAAGAGCAGAATTGATTACAATTTTGTATGATTAGAATCCTGGAAAGGTACCCTCACAAGAACCTGGCAACAAAGTTGTTTACTATCATGGTCACGTCTTAAAAGGGGGAGGGGAAAGTTAAATAGCTAGGTAAAGAGCAAATGACTGATTTGCTGAATAAGCAGTGTCCTTTCAAAATTCCTTTTGTTTGTTTTGTCTTTAAAAAGGAAGAAAAAGATAACAATGGCAAACTGAAGCAATTACTTAAGTAGCAACAAAGACATAAGCATAGATGGATGTTCATTGGCTTACTTAGCAGCATGTTGTGAATTCTAAACAAATCTCTGTTACTCACCTCATAATGTTCACAGCAGGAGCTTTAAAAAACACAGTTCTTTACTGGCTATGGCTATTGGTTCTTTAGTCACTTCTGGTTACAACTTTCTATAAATTAGATTGGAGAGGTGTGTGTGAGGGGGGGAAGGGGGTTGTCTGGGTCTCCAATGAAGAAGATTTTCAGATGAGCTGACAGTTGCAGATTTTTCCATATTTTCCAATATGAACTGTGCAGTAGCTGTTCAGGAACTCTTCTTGTAAAAGAAGAGAGAAAGGGACCATAGATGAAGGAGTTAGTATAATAATAAAATTCCCAGAAGACCCAGAGTTTGGCCCAGAGATTCTGATAGGATCTGGCAAAAAGGAAATTTTGCATTAAAAAAAAATCAATGAAGATATCTGGAGAAATGAAAATTACACGGCATATCACTCAATATGAAAGGCAACAATATTGGAAATTTTTATATACTTTTTCTAAAGTGATCTAGTGTTACATGTAATACTGACAAACCTCTCTGATTTATGTGGTAGTTGTGGCATAGTAGAAAAAGTGTTGGATTTACACTAAAGAACTAGTCTCCAATTTCGTCTCTATTTCTTATTTGTCTTGTGATTTGGGGACAACTAATTAATCTCTCTGTGCCACAGTTTTCTAATCTTTAAATTGGAAATAATAATAATTGTATTATATATGACACAAGATTATAAGGACCTGATGGGATAATACATATAATATACTTTGTTACTTTAAATATTATATAACAACAACAACTTCCATTTCCACTGTGCTTTGTGATTTACAAAGTTCTTTCCACACAGCATAGAAATTTTATGGTTTACAAAGTTCTTTCCACACAACATAGAAATAAAGTCAAAACCCAGACACTGATTCAACCTAGCTGTATTCACTTGAAATCCCCACAATTTATTTGGCTTTAACATCTCTGGGCCTCATTTTTCTTATTTGCCAAAGAAGGCAGTTTGGATCAGAGAATCCAGAAAACTTATACTTCAATAAAAAATATCCTACTTTACAAAAAAAAAACCATGTTCTAAAGTCACTTTACAGCTAAAAATGATGTAATTATGATATAGTCAAGAGGACATTGTTTGGAGTCAGAAGATACTGTTATGGGAATCTGAAGATCTTCCCTGCCCCTAGGCCCTTTGTTAAAGTGGCTACGTGACCCTGAGGACCCTTGGATATTTGAAAGTATACTCTGTTCCCTAATAGGCTGAATGTGGTCATGTGGAGCCTGTGGCGCCAGGCTTGTTTTCCAGGAATGCCCGTGCCTTGTAGCTTTGTGATTGGGCAGTGGGTC
>JAQQSU010009489.1:0-12681 GCA_028627135.1 Pseudochirops cupreus | reverse complement strand
TGTATTTTATCAAAAGCTTTTTCTGCATCTATTGAAATAATCATATGATTTCTGCTAGTTTTATTGTTGATATGATCAATGATACTGATGGTTTTCCTAATATTGAACCATCCTTGCATTCCTGGGATGAACCCAACCTGATCAAAATGCATTATTCTTGTAATAAGTTTCTATAGTCTTTTTGCTAATATTTTATTTAAAATTTTTGCATCTATATTCATGAGGGAGAATGGTCTATAATTTTCTTTCTTTGTTTTGTCTCTCCCTGATTTAGGTATCGGTAACATATTTGTGTCATAAAAAGAATTTGGTAGGACTCCTTCCTCACCAATTTTTCCCAAATAGTTTGTATAGTATTGGGATCAATTGATCTTTAAATGTTTGATAGAATTCACTAGTAAATCCATCTGGCCCTGGGGATTTTTTTCTTAGGGAGTTCTCTGATAGCTTGTTTCTCTGTGAATACTTCAGAGAAAAACAAACTTTTTTAATCAAGATGATTAAGACCAACATTTCCCCTATAGTCAGATTGGCAGGGTAACTTAAATTCCTTATTAGTTCTACAACACTCTCTCTATTAATCTGATCTAGGATGATAGACCTTAATAAACTTTTGTAAAAATGTTTTCAGCTAATTTTACCTTTATACTTCAGTGATATGGTTATTTCTAATATTTCTTAGAGAGTGAAATGCTCTCAACCCACGACTTAAAGGGAGTGGAACTCTGGAAAAATCTCAGAGGCGTGCCTTGTTCCACTTCCCCTAAACTAGGGAGCTTGAAGCTTTCACCTTTTACATGTTTATCAGATCTTAGCAAAATTCCAATTTGCCTAAATGCCAATTAGTATAATAAATTCTGACTTATCTAAGCATCAAGTTAGGAATGACACTAATTCACCTTTTTCACATTCCCTTAAAATAACCAGAATAAGTTCAAATTGATTTTTAGTAGCATTCCAATATGCAAACCTTTTTCTCTAATAGATGTGGCATGACATGGTTAAATGCTTGTTTGCCTATCTCTGATTTACAGGGTAAAAGATTCCCTCCCTTTCTTAGAGCCTTTTCCTCACTGCACTTGGCCAGGGTGGAATGAAGGGAAGGAAATTTTCAAACCTTTAAAATCTTAAAACTTCTGTTTACACTTTTCAATAGCAAATAATTTATACCTATCTTAACTTCCTACCCACGCTCCTCTCACTGCTATATACTTAACCTTTATTTCTTTATAATTCTAACCTGACCCTTCTACACTTTTGCCATAATCACCATGTAAAAATACTCATTCCCTCTCGTAGTCCCTCATCTCCCGCCAGCCGTTTGTGAATTCTGGCAGGAAATAAGGGAGGGGAGAGGGTACAAGGGTAAGAGATAACGACATTTCTGTGCTCACAAAGATACATAAACAAAGCAAACAGACACAGAAAATAACAGAATGGATCCAAAAGTTCACATAGAATTTGTAGGAGATCTGAAGAAATTAAACAGCAGCTGTCTCTCCAGATAGTAATGGAAGCCAGGTAGGACTTACTTGACAATATTAGAGACATCTGCATCACACTGAAGTGTTTGAGCCGCCACTGGCACTTTCATTTCTGATGTTAAACATATCCTTAATATATTCCATAGAAAAAAGGCAGAGATTGGGAAATGTTGGAGTCCCTCACTCCTCTTTCTCCTGCCTGGATCCCTGCTTGGGCCGCCTTCGCTAGGTAGAGATAGACCTGTTTGAGTGCGGGCAGGAAAAGTTCTAACCTCCCTCCTCTCACCTCCAAAGGCATCCTTTACTAGGTGGTAAATTGTGAAGTCTTTGCCACGGCCTTCTCGAGGACAGGTCTTATCAAAAGATGTCAGTTGCTCCCCCATGACCTTCCACTTAATAAGCTCATAACATCCTACTTCAGGGAGCCATGGTGAAGTCTTATGGGCTAAATCAATGAATTTCCTAATGTCCTTAATCTGCATAGTTGCTCCTTATTTCTGTATGCACTTATATATAGCCCTAAGTTTCTCTATCCCCTGGTCTCACTGTGCTTATGTTTGTCCCATGTTTACTCACTGATCTCCAAGCGGTGCCAGTTCTGGAAAGCTGCGCAGCCTCACTTGGGAATCCACTCCTGGAGCCTCTGGAAACAGAGGTGCTGAACCCGGAGAGTTTCGGGGAACACTGGCACCATCTGGGGTCCTTTTCCCCATCCCTGTGAGGGTGCCAGCTGAAGTGATTGCGGCCGCTCCCCTTGCAGACCCAAGGGCTAGCCCTGGGTTGCGTTTCAGGAGGGAGTGAGTAAAGAGACCAGAGACCAGGAATGTGTGCAGTTTGTAGTTTATTCCAACGTGGCCACCAGCAGTAAGCAAGCAAGCTCCTATATTACGCTAGAGTAAGCATGATTCATGTGTGACCACATCATGCTGGGTGGGGTGGGGTGGGGTGTGAAGGCTGATTGAGGACACTCCAAACCAGTGATATCAGCCGCTGTCTGCCAAGTGAGCGGTTTCTTTCAAAACATCCTTGAGAACAACTGCACTGTGGGTCTTGGCACCTTCTTATCTCCAAGGAGTACACAGAGTGGCCTTGGGATTGAAAGGCCCAGAGGCAGCTCTTAGATTCCCGTGAGAGAGAAGGTGCCTTTTACTCATACTGACCCCTGCACACTAGAGTATTGGTTTGCTTTTACATGTTCTTTTTCCCCCTATAGCATTGATTTATAAAGTGACACCTCATTTTCATATTGGAATCAAAAACTAGTAACTTCCAATTTAACTATCTAGCAAGGTATTTTTTCTTTTGGTGCTTTTTTTTGGAGGGAAGAAGGCAGGGAAATGGGGGTTAAGTGACTTGTCCAAGGTCACACAGCTAGTGTGTCAAGTGTCTAAGGCCACATTTGAACTCAGTAATTCCTGACTCTAGGGCTGGTGTTCTATTCACTGTACCATCTAGCTGCCCCTAACAATATTTTTTAAAAAAAACTAAGATTACAGATCACAGAATCATGGACTGAGAGCAGGAAGAGACCTTAGAGTCCATCTTGTCCAACTCCTTTATTTTATGATGAGGAAACTGAGGCCGAGAAAGATAAAAGACCTACCTAAGGTCTCACAGGTAATAAGCAGCAGGGCTGGGATTTGAACCAAGGTCCCCCGACTCTAAATACAGCTTCCTTTCTACTGCATCACCATGTTTCCCATACTTTAACTAATGGGTTTTTAAATGTACAGTATTGATGTTACTGCATGTTGGGCTCATGATTTTGCTTACTCAGTTCTGCGTCATGGGCATTTCTAACAGAGAAATAGCATTTTTTTAAATTAAAAAACTTTTTACTGTTATCTTTTTTTTGATCTCACCTATACTTCACATTTCCTTCTCCTCCTCCTATAGAGCCATCTCTTACAAAAAGAAATAAGGGAAAAAGCAGCACAGCAAAACTAACCCGCATGCTGAAGGAGGCTGGGGTTATCAGCAGTGTTCCTCACCCAGTCTCCCACCTACGCAAAAAACGTGGTGCCTCCACATCCATCTTCTTGGAGGCTAAGCTTGGCATTATAATTTCCCATTTTCATCTATGTATTTATAACTGTACAATTTTCCTAGATTACTGCAATAGCCGCTGGTAGGTCTGCCTGTTTCAAGTCTTTCCCCACTCCAATTCACCCTCCATTCAGTCACTAAAGTGATTTTCTGACCATACCATACTTCATTCACCCCTCTGCTCCTTACTCAATAAATTTAGTGGCTCCCTATTACTTCCAGGATAAATACTAAATCCTTTGTTTGGCATATGAAGCCCTTCATAACCTAACCCCCTTCTACCTTTCCAGTCTTCTTCCATCTTAGTCCTCAATACATCCTCTTCAGTCCAGTGACCCTGGCCTCCTGGGGGCTCCACAAGGAAGGCAGCCCATCTCTTGGCTCTGGCCATTCTCTCTGGCTGTTCCCCATGCCTGGGATGCTCTCTCTCCTTTCTGATCTCCCTATTTTCCTTTAAGTCCTAACTAAAACTCCACCATCTACAGGAAGCCTTCCCAAACTCCTTAATTCTAGCACCTTCCCTCTGCTAATTGTTGCCTATTTAATCCGTCTATAGCTTGCCTATACTTACTTGACTGCATGTTGTCTCCCCCATTGGACTATGAGGTCTCTGAGGGCAGGGACTGTCTTTTGCCTCTTTTTGTGTCCCTCGAGTTTAGCACAGTGCCTTGCATATAGGAGACCCTTAATAATGTTTATTAATGCATTACAAAAGGAAAAATAAACATATTTCTAACAATAGTTTTTATTCTAACATCATACCAACTTAATTTTTAATGGAAAAATTTGTTGGAAACAGCAGCCTTCAAACCTTACATATTAATCATGTTTTTCATATACTTCAAATTTATACTGAATGCCTTTTTCTTCTTGGACATCAGTAAGAACACCTGGATATCTGAAAAAGAAAGATTTATGTATTACTAAGTTATGTGACCCCAAAGAAAATAATATTAGCAACTCTTACCAAAGGATACCTATTAAAATGAGTATTTTGATAAGATATTATAACATGACATGAAAACAAAATAGAAAGCTGAAACTGATTTTTTTGTCAAGTATTTTTATTTTGTCCTGAATTTTATATCATGGAGGGCATGTCTTATAATATATCATTTTGTACCACTGTCAGAGACCAAATGCAGGACTGGATGGAGTTTTGGTTTATTCTGTGTAGCACCTTTGTTAAGAACTCAGTACCAGCTGTGTGACCCTGGGCAAGTCACTTAAACCTGATTGCCTCTGAAACCCACCCCCTCCACCCCCCACAAGCCCTAAAAGGTCCAAAGCGTTGTGTTAGGAGAACATTTACAATAAATTAAACTTAATACAAAATTTCATCTGTACACCTGCATATAGTTACAGTGTTGAGCAAAAAGTTGGTACTTAACAGAGAATCTGATCATGTTCTAAAATTCCAAACTCATAACAGACTGGAGCTTTTGTCCCAGAATTCCCTTTCCTTTGCAGACCTCTCTGGTCTCCTCATCATTATGTGGGTGCTTATTCTTGAGGTCTGTAATCTGCATCTTTTCACAAGGCCTAGCTTACAGGGGAGCCAGGAATCTTCTCCTTCAAAATCCAACTTAAGACTCATCATCTTTATAAAGCATTCCTTTACAACATCAATATGCCTTGATGTTCCCCCACTTCTAACCACACAGGTTAGCACCAAGCTATCCCCTTATTATCTCTCTTATAGAGTAAACTCCTTTAGGGAAAGGTCTATAACATTTTCTAGTTCTTTGGTGATATCCTATTAATTGATGGATCAAAGAGCATGTTACTTTACCTTTATAATATAGGAAAGTATGTTTGGTTAACTTAACTTATCTACCATTTTAGCTGTGCTGATATGTACTATTAGGACAACAGTAATCCTTTCTAAATTTCCTTCGAACAGTGGACGCAGGTTCTTACAGAGGAATTCAGGTTTCGTGGGGCTTTGTCTTTTAATGTAATATTTTACCACAACAGTTTTTTGCTTTAGTTTATTTGGAATGAGTCACCAAAAACTTCATTTATATCGTTACAAAATTTTCTAGAGTACGTGCGTTAAACTATCATTTCTTAAGACAAAGAAAAAAATGAATATGTGATTTCTAAAAACATGAATAACTCTTAGAAATGAACATTTTGAGTAAAAGCAGGAACTTGCTTCAGCTCATCCCCCAATCACCTCCAATACCTGTAAAAAATTACTCTAAACAAATTTTAGAGCTACAGAACCCCCCAAATGACAGAGTGAAACACATCTCCAGCTGAAGATGGCCTGGCAGAATGACAGGAAGGGTCTATAGCACTGGGCCAGAAAAACCCAAGGGGACTGAATCACTGGTAGCTGTGGCAGTTCAGACTTCTCAACCCACAAACACCAAAGACAAAGTAAATGGTCAGTGGGGAAACCCTGTTGGACCTGGGTAAGAGAAGAGCGCAGTCTGACCCCAGCTCCCAGTGTGGTGGTAGTGGTGTGGCAGTTGCTTCCAGAGCTCCAGGCCCACAGATGGTGGTGGGGGGGACCTAGCAGCTGATCAGAGGGCAACTGCAGGAATCCTTTGCCGGTGCTGAGGCAGGATTCTCTTACTCTGTCCTGCTTGGATCTGGGTCGCAGTCTTGGGTGGTATTCCTGGGGTGATGAGGAGTGCTGGCATGGCAGAGCTGGCTGAGGCTGGGGAGAGGCAGTCCTCCTCACAGTTCTGATGCAGGTGCCTAGAAGAAGCTCTGACAACAGCTGTGCAAAACCCCAGAAATTTGGGACACAGCACTCTCTACTCTGGAAGCAGAGTTCTAACTGTGATAAAGAGCTCAAAAGTAAAGTAATTGGCTGGAAAAAGAAGCAAATAGAGGAAAAGAAATCAGACTGTAGAATCATTCTTTGGTGACAAAGAAGATCAAAACATAGAACCAGAAGACAAATCAAGTAAGAGAAGGTAAAGGAAAAATTAGGAAGAGAAATAAGAGCGATGCAAGAAAATCATGAAAAATGAGTCAACAGCTTTACAGAAGTCAGAAGCCTGCTAAAGGAGACCCCTAAAAATACTGAAGAAAATAACACTTTAAAAAATAGAGTAACCCAAATGGCAAAGGAAGTCTAAAAAGTCAATGAGGAGAAAAATGCCTTTAAAAGCAGAATTGTTCAAATGGAAAAGGAAGTCCAAAAGCTCATGGAAGAAAGTAATTCCTTCAAAATTAGAATGGAGCAAATGGAAGCTAATAACTTTGTGAGAAATCAAGATATTATAAAACAGATCCAAAAGAATGGAAAAAATAGAAGACAATGTAAAACATCTCATCGGAAAAACAACTGACGTGGAAAATAGATCCAGGAGATAGAATTATTAGACAACCTGAAAGCCATGATCAAAAAGACCCGAGATACCATCTTTGAAGAAATTATCAAGGAAAACTGCCCTGATAGTCTAGAACCAGGGGGTGAAATAGGAATGGAAAGAATCCACTGATCGCCCCCCGAAAGGAAAACTTCCAGCATTATCACAGACAAATTCCAGAGTTCCCAGGTCAAGGAGAAAATCTGACAAGCCATCAGGAAGAAACAATGTGAGTATTGTGGAAACAGAATCAGGATAACCCAGGATCTGGCAGCTTCTTCATTAAGGGACTGAAGGGCCTGGAATATGATACTCTGGAGGTCAGAGGAGCTAAAACCAAGAACCACCTACCCAGCGAAATTGAATATAATGCTTCAGGGGAAAATACGGTCATTCAATGAAACAGAGGACCTTCAAGCATTCTCGATGAAAAGATCAGAGCTGAACAGATAATCTAACCTTCAAATATAAGAATCGAGAAAAGCATGAAAAGGTAAACAGGAAAGAGAAATCATAAGGACCTTAAGAGAGATGAACTGTTTACATTTCTACATGGAAAGACAATATTTATAACTCATGAGAATTTCCTCAGAGAGGAATATATTGGGAGAAGGAGAAAGAGAGAGATAGAATAGGGTAAAGTATCTCACATGAAAGTGGCAAAAGAAAGCTGTTACAACGGAGGGGAAGAGCAGGAAGGTGAAATGAAATGAGTCAAACCTTATTCTCACTGGATTTGGCTAAAGGAGGGAATAACATACACACTCAATTGGGTATCTTACCCTATGGGAAAGTAGCAGGAAGGGCATAAGAGGGGGGGAATGACAGAAGGGGGAGCAGACCAGGGAGAGGGCAGTCAGAAGCAAACACCTTTGAAAAGGGACAGGGTGGGATAGAATGGAGGGAAATATTGTCAGTCTTTCACAATATGACTATTATGAAATGTTTTGCATCACTACACATGTATAACTTATATTGAATTGTTTGTCTTCTCTTTTTCTTTTCTTTTCTTTTGCTTTTTGGAGGGGGGAGGGCAGGAAAAATTGGGGCTAAGTGACTTGCCCAAGGTCACATGGCTAGTTAAGTATTAAGTGTCTGAGACCGGATCTGAACTCAGGGCCTCCTGACTCCAGGGCCGATGCTCTATTCACTGTGCCACCTAGCCGCCCCAACTGCTTGTCTTCTCAATGGGGGTGGGTGGGGAGGGATGAAGGGAGAGAATCTGGAACTCAGAGTTTTAAAAACAAATGTTAAAAAAATTGTTTTTACATGCAACCGGGAAATAAGATATACAGGCAATGGGGTACAGAAATCCATCTTGCCCTATAAGTAAAGGGGAAGGGGGTAAGTAAGGAGGGATGTAAGAGAGGGCAGACTGGGGGAAGGGGTAATCAGTATGTTTGCCATCTTGGGGTGGGTGATAGAAGAGAGATGGTGAAAAAATCTGGAATGCAAAATCTTGTGGAAATGAATGTTGATAACTAAAAATAAATTCTGAAAAAAAAAAAGAACACCGTGTTAGCTGATTAAAATGGTAAAACAACAAGGTAAATAATTTAGCTCAAAGTAAAGACAAAACTCACATTTATTTCAGACTCCTTTCGCCCAGCATTTTGTCTCATCTTCTTTCTCCTCTTTTTCCTGCAGGACACGTTTGTTCTACTTCTTCCTGAACTTCCCATAGCATTCTTGTTCACACACAGCACTTTTCCCAGATCTATTTCTGCATCTTCTTCCTGTGTTTTTCCCTTCATATCATACTGTAAACAGCTTGAAAGCAAGGTTTGCATAATTTCTGTCTTTGTATCTGGCTCAGTGCCAAAGAGAGTGCCTTTACAAAACCAGTATTTTGTGTTTGTTGAATGAACTGAACAAACGGAGAATCAATGAGGAGATATATATGTATATATATATGTATACATACATATACACATATGGAATGTGATATTATATGATGTAATATAATATATATATAACACAGAGATTAGAATAACATACATCACATATTAGAAAGTTTTCTTTTAAAACTGTACAGACTAGAGCAAGGAAAGAAAACAATTTCATGTAATTGCTTTATGTGGCTTGAAAATATATAATCACTATTCATTTAAGTTATATCAGAATCAACCATATAAGAGCATAAAGTTATCAGGAATTTTTTATGCTTTTAATGAACTTCTAGGTGACCTGCATATATTAAACATCAAAGCCAAAACAACAGAAAAGCTAATTCCAAATAAAACATGCTTTCAATTATTCTTTCACACAAAGTTCAAGGAAATATTTCAATTGAATTGTGTTAACTTACTTTGGGAGAAGTTTATATTTCTTTGGATCAATTTCTGGAAAAAATGTGTCACTCTCAAATTCTTGCAAAATTCTGGTCACAAACAACAGCTGATGACCAGTTCTGTCCATCGCTTCCTTTGAAAAGAAGACAAAAGGAATGAAATGGATGAACTGCCTAAAGATGAGGAAGTGGTATCAGGAATAAATCACTGCCATCTAACTGGAGACAAAGGGCAGCTGGGTGGCATAGTGGACAGAGGGCCAGGCCTGGAGTCTGGAAGACTCATCTGTGTGAGTTCAAATCTGGCCCAGACACTTACTAGTTGTGTGACCCTGGGCAAATCTCTTCACCCTGGCCTCAGTTTCCTCATCTGTAAAATGAACTGGGTAAGGAAATGGCACACCGCTCTAGTATCATTGTGAAGAAAACCCCAAATAGGGTCACGGAGCGTCAGACATGACTAAAGTGACTGAACAACAACAACCAAAGACACTAAAGAAGCACTCGGCCTTTTGGGGGTAAGCAGTCTGTTTTAATGATCTTATCTATGGCACTAAGTGTCTGATGTGATGCATATTGGTGACTTCTAGAACGCCCCACTTAAATGTCTTAACTTGTAGTCTCATACTTCCTCAAACAAAATTAAAACAACAGGAAGCCACTAGCTACCTCATCTTCTGACCAGTGCTATGCTTTAGAAATACTTCTATCTGTGGTAAAGGAAGAAAAGGAACTTAAAAATCAACCTATTTTGTTACTTGCTTTCAAAATACTGGTAGAGGAGGCAAGGAAGGGGAATTAGTAGCCAACAGTTTCCAGATTATCTGTGGTTTCAATGAGCCACATGCCTTTTCTGCCTCTGCTTAATGATGATAGTAATAATAATAATAATGACAGCTAGCATTCTATAGCTTTTTAAGATTTACAAATATTCTTTTATTCTTTTTTTTTTTGCCTTTTGGAGGGGGAAGGTAGGGCTATTGGGGTTAAGTGACTTGCCCAAGGTCACACAGTTAATAAGTGTTAAGTGTCTAAGGCTAGCTTTGAACTCAGGTCCTCCTGACTCCAGGGCTGGTTCTCTATTCACTACACCACCTAGCTGCCCCTATTATTTTATTCTTGTAACAGTCCTGGGATATAGGTACTATTATTATACCCATTTTACAGATGAGGAAATGGAGGCCAACAGAAGTTAAGTGATTTGTCCAGGGTCACACAGCTTGTAAATATCTAAGTCTGGATCTGAACCCAGGTCTTCCTGACTCCAAGTCTAATAATCTATCTATAAATCAGATGACGTCATATTGCAGACTGGAACTGAATTTAAAGGAGTTCCTTATTTTTATTGTCATTTAGGCAATGATTCCCAAAATGTTCTGGTCCTCCTAGCCGTTTAAACCAGAAATTCCAGACTTCCTTGAAAGTGACTTCTTGCCTAATAACATGGCACAAATGCCATTTTGGTGGAAACGTCAATTCATTTGACAAATGTTTACTGAGTGCCTGTTGGATGGAAGATACCATGCTAAGCAAAGGGTGTAAAAGTGGCAAGGAATGTAATTTTTTTACCTTTATGTTTCTAGTCCGTAGCACAGTGCCAGCAGGTTAATAAATGCTTGCTGAACTAAAGATAGTCTGTCTTCCGGTAACATACTCTAAGAGTTACTTGGCTGGAACTCTGAACACATTTTCTCATAGAAACAACAGCACGTACATGAGTTACGTTCTTAGGCCAGGCCACCAAGGCCTGCTTACCGTATTTTACTATTATAATGGCGTATTACAAATCAACTGCAAAACTGTCAATTAAACAAAAAGAAAAGGGCAACCAGGATTTTAAAAATAAATTCCGAACGCTGGTTACTGTAGGCAAACACAAGTCGTTTAATTAGAAGAAAGTGAGGATTTGGCTGGTCGCCTTCCCAGGGACTCTGAGCGGCACTTCTGGGGCCTGCAGGTGCTTTCACTGTTGATGGCAACATTTCTCTCTTTCTTGCCCAATTCCTGCTCCACACTTAGCTCTCCTCTTCTTTACAAAGCTCTATGACCAGCACTATTCTTAAGCTTATTACTCACAACAGATTAATTTTCTAACTCACAATTAAAATGTAAATGAACAAAGATAAGAATACCTGGAAGATAATTTTCCTGAGTTAAATGGGCCAAGTTCTAGATGATTTTACGACCACATATTTATAGCTAGAAAGGACCTCAGAACTTCCTGAGTCTAATCCTCCATTTTAAAGATAAGGAAAGTGAGAAAACCACAGACACTGAGTGACTTGATTATAGTCACACCAGCAAAAGGGCAAGATTTGAACCCAAATCCTGACTCTAAATTCAATGCTACTTGCCATGCACCAGGGGATGTAAATGTGCACATATGGTAAAAACACTACCTGAAGTATAATTATGCACAGACATTTGAAGGAAAACAGAGAGAAGATGGTGTGATAACATTCCAGGGAAGGAAGGAAGTTGTAAGGAGGAACACTGGACAGAGACATTTTTCTATGTTGGCCTAGGATAGCTGGATCTATTGCTTCAAGAAAAATCTGAGGGTTTGTAGGATGGGCATTATTTGGTTGTTCTTAGTGTTGGGAAATTAGGGAAGGGGGTAGGTACAGAATGCCATGGCCTCAGAGCTTGTGAGGAAAGAACTAGTGTTTGGGCACCCAGCTATTTATAGCATAAGGCAGTGGTTCTCAACCTTCCTAACGCCGTGACCCTTTAATACTTGTATGTGGGTGTATCTGCACGTGGGTGGACTGCCTGGAGATGAGTGTCTCCAGATAGAGGAGTGGTGTCTCGGTTTCTAAGACCATCAGAAATATGTGTTTTCTGATGGTCGTAGGTGACCCCTGTGAAAGGGTCATTTGACCCCCAAAGGAGTCGCGACCCACAGGTTGAGAACTACTGGTATAAGGCATTTCCAAGTGCGATCTAACCTAGCCATAGAGGAATTAATTTATTCAATAAGGTACTGTGTTAGGCCCTGCTAGAGACACAAATATTTATAAACAGAGTGTCTACTCTTAAGGACTTTCCATTTTAAAATGAGAGATAACCCATTCTACCAATTGTCTATTATAGTTTAAGATAATAATAATGGCTAGCATTTACATAGGGTTTTAATGTTTGCAAAGCACTTTCATGGCTTTAATTATCCCCTCCACAAGAATCAAAACAATGTATGGGAGTTCTTTGCAAATCTTTGAGCTTTATGTAAATGTGAGCTAGTATATTACAACAGCCTGAGCTATTACAGTTACATAATATCTCAGTATAACACTGTAATATATTATAACAGCCTGAGCTATTACAGTTACATAATATCTCAGTATAACACTGTAATATACTATAACAGCCTGAGCTATTACAGTTACATAATATCTCAGTATAACACTGTAATATACTATAACAGCCTGAGCTATTACAGTTACATAATATCTCAGTATAACACTGTAATATACTATAACAGCCTGAGCTATTACAGTTACATAATATCTCAGTATAACACTGTAATATACTA
>JAQQSU010009488.1:0-12681 GCA_028627135.1 Pseudochirops cupreus | reverse complement strand
TGCATTCAGACATATAAAACTTCCCCCAAGAACTGCTTTTGCTGCATCCCACAGGTTTTGGTATGTTGTCTCATTATTGTCATTCTCTTGAATGAAGTTACTGATTGTTTCTATAATTTCTTGTTTGACCAACTCATTCTTTAGGATTAAATTATTTACTTTCCAATTAGTTTTTAGTCTATCTTTCCATGGCCATTTATTCCATATGATTTTTATTGCATCATGATCTGAGAATGATGCATTTAATATTTCTGCCTTTCTGCACTGAATTGTGAGGTTTTTGTGTCCTAGTACATGGTCAATTTTTGTGTATGTGTCATGTACCACTGAGAAGAATATATATTCCTTTTTATCCTTACTCAGTTTTCTCCAGAGATCTATCATATCTAGCCTCTCTAAAATTCTATTCTCCTCCTTAACTTCTTTCTTATTTATTTTGAGGTTAGATTTATCAAGTTCAGAGAGGGAGAGGTTGAGTTTCCCCACTAGTATAGTTTTGCTATCTATTTCTTTCTCTGATTCCCTTAACTTCTCCTCTAGGAATTTGGATGCTATACCGCTTGGTGAATATATATTTAGTAATGATATTGATTCATTCTCAATGGTGCCTTTTAGCAGGATGTAGTTTACTTCCTCATCTCTTTTAATTAGATTTATTTTTGCTTTTGCTTTATCTGAGATAAGGATTGCTACCCCTGCTTTTTTTTTAACTTTAGCTGAAGCATAATATGTTCTATTCCAGCTTTTTACCTTTACCCTGTGTGTATCACCCTGTTTCAAATGTGTTTTTTGTCTACAGCATATTGAGGATTATAGTTTTTAATCCATTCTGCTATCCGCCTCCATTTTATGGGAGAGTTCATCCCATTCACATTCACAGTTATGATTGCTATCTGTGTCTTTCCCTCTACTCTATTCCCTCCCTTGTTTATGCTTTTATTTCTCCCTTCTGCCTCCCTCTCCTTAAGAGTTTTCCTTTTAACCACTGCCTCCTTCAGTATTCTCTCCCTATGCACCTTCTTCCCTTTGCCAACTCTCCCCCCTTACTACTATTTTCCTGCTTTCTGACCCCCTCTTTTCCCCCCTTACTCCTCCTACTTCCTGTAGGGCACAATAGATTTTTATATTTAACAGAGTATGTTATTCCCTCCATGAACCCAAACTGATGAGAGTAAATTTCATACAGTGTTCCTCTCCCTCCATCCTTTCCCTCTACTATAATGAGTTTTTGTGTAGTTTCAAGTTAGAATCCTAAACTTAACTGTTTATGTTAATCCCTCCTTGAACCAAAACCAATGAAAGCAAAGTTCATATAATGTTCATCTTCCTCCCTCCCTTCTTTCCCTCTACTATAGTATGTTTCTATGGCTCTACATGTGGCATAATTTGCCCTTTTCTGTCTTCTCCTTTCCTTTTCTCCCATTACAATCCCTTTGCACTCTTCAATAAGTTTTTTTTTTTACCATCAGATTAGTTCATTTATACACTTGCCCAATGCAAGCATCACAGATACCTAGGTTCCTTAAGAGTCTACGCAATATGGTGAATTTTTAATGAACTTTTAATAAACTTTACTTTTCTTTGGCTGACAGAAGACCTGAATTGAATTCTTTCAGCAGCACCCAGTGTGTTGGTATTTTGGGGTCTCCAGAGCAACTCTAACCCTCTTTATGGGTAATCTCTTCATTTTTATGGTTATTAGCTCTTTTATACGCACACCCTCAATCTATGTATATCCCTTTTAAAAGTTGCGATAATTATATAAATCTCAATATTGACTGGTATCAGCTTCCATATAGGGATGTAAATGATTTGCTTTTATTGAATCACAAATTGTGCGTGTGTGTGTGTGTGTATTTTCCTTGTTTACATTTTTATGTCTTCTTTGAGTCTTGTGTTTGAAGGTCAGATTTTCCATTGAGCTCTGGCTTTTTCATCAGGAAAATCTAGAAGTCCCTTATTTCATTGAATGACCATCTCCTTACCTGAAAGATTATGCTCAGTTTAGCTGAGTAGTTGATCCTTGGTTGCAGTCCAAGCTCTTTTGCCTTACAAAATATTATATTCCAATCCCTCAGATCTTTAATTGTAGAAGCTGCTAGGTCCTGTGTCATTCTGACTTTAATTCCATGATATTTGAATTGTTTCTTTCTGGCTGCCTGCAATATTTTCTCCTTGACTTTGTATTTCTGGAATTTGCCTACTATATTTCTTGGAGTTTTCAATTTGGGATCTCTTTCAGGAGGAGTCTGGTGAATTCTTTCAATAATTATTTTACCCTATGCTTCTAGGACTTCAGGACAGTTTTCTTTGATAATTTCTTGGAGGATATTGTCCAGGTGGTTTTTTCATCATTGCTTTCTGGCATACCAATAACTCTTAGATTATCTCTCCTGGATCTGTTCTCCAGGTCAGTTGTTTTTCCAATGAGATATTTTACAATTTCCTCTAATTTTTCAATCTTTATGTTTTGTTTGGCTGATTCTTGATGTATCATAGAGTCATTAGCTTCAACTTGACTGCTTCTAATTTTAAGTGGATCATTTTCTTCAGTTTTTGAAGATCTTTTCTATATGTTCAGATTTCATTTTTATGGAGGTATTTTCTCCAGTTAGATTTTGAACCTCCTGTCCCAGTTCACAAATTTTATCTTTTAAGGATTTGTCTTCTTCAGTGAAATTTTTTTCATTTTGGCCAATGTAATTTTTAAAGAATTGGTTAATTTAGGGGCAGCTAGGTGCCACAGTGAATAGAGCACTGGCTCTGGAGTCAGGAGGACCTGAGTTCAAATCTGGCTTCAGACACTTAATACAAAACTAGCCATGTGACCTTGTGCAAGTCACTTAACCCCAATTCCTCTGCCTTCCCCCTCCAAAATGCAAAAAAAAAAAAAAGAATTGGTCAATGTATTTTCTACCTCTCAAATTTGGCTTTTAAAATCTTTCTTGAGCTCTTCCAAAACTACTTTTTGGGTTTGAGATTGGTTCATATTCTCAGATTTGGATATAGATTCAATGGTGTCTCCTGAAAGTGATTCTTCTCATTAACAATAATAGGATTCAATCACTTTGGTTGCTTCTGGCCCATTGTGATTGCCTATATCCTGGATTTTACAGTGGATTTCTTTTTCTGGGGTACAGAGGGCTCTGATCCATGCTTCTCAAGCTGGGAGCTAGGGGTCTGGGTGTTGACTTTGTGTACTGTAGCCTCTGGTTGTCTAGAGTGAGGCCAAGGCCAGGGCTCTCAGTGTTTTCCCTGAGTTACCCTGAAGCTCACAGAGTAAGTAGTGGGAAAGGGGTGGTCTGGCCAATTTAGGTTTCCACCTCTGTGCCCCTGGGCTAGAGCTTGGGCAGGCTCAGCAGCTGGCAGCCTGCCATGTTGGTGTCTGCAGATTTCCTTGATTGTGCTAAGGCACACCTGAGCTTCTGGTGTTAGGGCTTTCTGGCTCCACTTGTCTGGGCTCTGGGATCTCCTGCTGGTCAGCTGAGATGGGGTTTGTTGGGCTGCCTTCCACCCTTCATATCAGGCTTGGCACAGCTTCAGTCATCCTCTTCCTCTAGGACTCCCACGCCTGCCACTGCTTCCACTATTTCAGCATTTTACACTGGGGCAATAATCTCTGGGTTTTCAGGGTCAGGGAGGGGGATTAGAGCAGCTAGGATTTACTCCACCATCTTGGTTCCTGGAAGTTCAGGTAGGTTATTTTTAAACTTCCAGGCCGTGGGCTGGTTGCTCCAGGAGAAGCTACTGTTGCTGCCGCAGGCTCTGTACTTTCTTTTACCCAGCTCCAACTGATCCTCTGTCCTGTGGTGAGAGGTCTGTGAAGCTAGGACTCACTTGGGCTCTACTGTGGTCTGGTCTTAGGTCCACATCATTGCAGCCTGCACCCTCTGTGCTCCCCCTGCCCAGAGCTATGTGCACATTTTCCTGACCTAGGAATCTGCCACACTCCATCTCCCAATGGTTTCTGTCATTCTAAAATCCATTCAGATTCACTTTTTAGAGGTTACTGACAGAATTCATGGAGAAGCTCAGATGAGTTCCTGCTTTTACTCTACCATCTTGGGTCTGCCAGCAAGAATATATAGAAAAAGTATAAAAGAAAGATATTACTATCATTGATAATCACAGTAGTGTGGTTACTGGTCTAGAGCCAGACATCCTGGAGAATGAAGTCGAGCAGACTTTAGGGGGCATTGTTAAAGATAGTGAAGGTGATAGAAATTCCAGCTGACTATTAAAATCCTAAAAGATAATGCCGTTATAATGCTGCATTCAACATGTAAGCAATTTTGGAAAACATGACAGTGGCACTGAATTGGAAAAGATCAGTTCATGACCCGTTGTTAAAGAAAGGCAATGCAAAAGAATTTTCAAACTACTGAAAAAATTGCACTAATTTTACATATCAGCAAGGTTATGCTTAAGGTTTTGTAAGCTAGGTCTCAGCAGTATGAACTGAGAATTATCCGAAGTTTAGGTTGGTTTTTGAAGATACAGAGGAACTAGAGACCAAACTAACAATATTTTCTGGATTATGGAGAAAGCAAAAGAGTTCCAGAAAGTCTTCTATTTCTGCTTCATTGAATATATTAAAGTCTTTGAAAATGTGGATCACATCAAAATGCGGACAGTTTTCAAAGATATGGGAATACTAGATCATCTTACTTTTCTCCTGAGGGACTTATATGCAGTTAAGGAAACAAGAGTTGGAACCAAACATGGAACAACTGATTGGTTCAACATAGTGAAAGGGATATGATAGGACTTTATATTGTTACTTTCTTTACTTCACTTGTGTGCAGAATACATCATGTGAAATGCCATACTGGATGAATGATAAGGTAGAATTAAGGTTTAGAGGAGAAACATCAACAATCTCAGATATGCAGATGCACCTACTCTGATGGCAGAAAGTAGAAAAAGATGTAAGAAGCCTCTTGATGAGGGTGAAAGTGGAGTGTAAAAGCTGGCTTGAAGCTTAATATCAAAATACAAAGCAAAGCAAAAACCAAATACAAACTTAATATTATAACATCTGGTCCCATCACTTCCTGGCAAACAGAGGGAGAAGAAATGGAAGCAGTGTCAGATTTTTTTGTTTTTGGACTCAAAGATCACTAGCGTAGAAAATGACTCCTGCCACGAAAGTAAAAGACACTTGTTCCTTTCAAGGAAAGCTATAGCAAATCTGGGCAGCATAGTAAAATAAAGAGATATTACTGTGCCAACAAAGATTTTGTATAGTCAAATCTATGGTTTTTTTTTTCAATAGTAATGTAAGGCTATAAGAATTGGACTATAAGGGAAGGTGAGTTCAGCAGAATTGATGCTTTCAAAATATGGTCCTGGACAAAACTTTTGAGAGTCCTTTGGACAGCAAGGAGATCAAATAAATTAATACTTAAAGAAAGTAGTTTTGACTGTCAGAAGGAGAAATACCGAAGCTGAAGCTTTAATACTTTGGCCACATAATAAGAAGAAAGGGCTCATTAGAAAAGATTCTAATGTTAGGAAAGATTGAAGGAAAAAAGAAAAAGGAACAGCAGAGGATGGGATGAATAGATAGTATTATTGAAGCAGTAAATATGAGCTTGGGTAGACTCTGAGAAATAGTAGAGAACAGAAGGGCCTGGCATGTTATGGTCCTTGAGGTCAGAAAGTCAGACATGACAGAACCACTGACCAACAACATGTGAACTTAATATTAAAGACCACAATATAAAAATTAGATGAGAAAAAGATTATGTATTTTTCACAGCTATATTCACTGAAAATGAATTCTTAACTAAGTAAGGAATTGAGGCAATTATAAACTGAAAAGTTTTACTGATTATACGAAGTTGAAAATCTTTCCCACAAACAAAATTAAGGTATCTAAGATAAGAAGTGGTAAAATAGGAAAAAAAAGTCATGAGTATAATATAGCTTTAATAACGATTTGATAGCAAATAAATATAGACAACTAACAGATATATATATAAGACCAAAAGTCATTCCAAGATTGCTGCTGTTCTTTGTCCTTCATTCTCAAAGGTGACCATGACATCACGGAGGTGATGCCATGACATGCAAGTGAATTGGATTTAAATGAGGGAGAGCTGTTCAAAGTCACTAGCCTCACTTTATGCCATCTGGGTCCAGTGGCAAGATTTAGATCAGGATGACTGGAGATGGCCCTAGATGCAGTGGCAGACCTTGGCCTTTTTACAAACAAACAGTTCTCAGAAGAATTTTATACTATTAGCAACCTGAAAAAAGAAGATTCCAAATTATTAACAATAAGCAAAATGTACACCAAAACCACCCTCTGGTTTCCCATCAAATCTTTCAAATTATCAATGATGACAGCATATGGGAATAGTAAATGTTGGAGGGATTTTGGAAAAATAGGCACACTAGTACATTTTATTTCAATTCTCAATACTCAACATCAAAGGAAAGAAGATCGGCAGTTATAATTTAAGCCTAGGTCTTTTGATTCCAAATCTCAGTGCTCTTCTCACTGTTGTTTTCACAGGCAATTCTTTTGCAAAGCAAATAGATCCTGGATTTGGACTCAGGAAAACCTAAGGTCAAATCCTGACTCAGATACTTACTAGCCATTCATCCCTGGGTAAATCACAACTTCTGTCAGTCTCAATTTCTTCTTAAAAATGGGGATAATGAATAGGATCCACTTCCCAAGGTTGTTGTGAGGACCAAGAGAGATATTACATGAACTCTAGCAATTATTTTCTATCCTAGAAAAAAGAAATTGCTCCTAATGGTCCTTCATTGTCTATCCTTAACATACATGCATACATGCATAAACACACACACACACACACACACACACACACACACACACTTCTGCATTCACCTCTTAATAGGATTGACAAATATTTTCTGCTTTTGTACTCCATGAGGAAAAAAACCACCAACGTTACTGCTCCTCAACGAGTACTATTCTTTCAAAAACGTGGTCCCAGCTTGCTTGCTTTTCGTGGGCAGACTACCCTAATAAAGTTCAAACAAACCTGAATGTGTCATTTGCTTTGATATAAGTATATTTTGCATAAAAATAAAATAATTCATGATGAAATGAGATTTCCAATGCAGAATGTGAAGTGAACATTAAAAAAAAATCTAACGGGTGGAAAATGGGGAAATGCATCATTTTGTCACAGGTGAAACAAGCCATGCTGTCATTTTGAATGTCTGGTGCTATTTGATTGTAGGTCATATTTCTTTTCTCCCAAATTTTTACTTCAATTAAATAAATAAGATTGCCCACTTATAAACATATAATTCCCATAGTAAGTGCTACACTTAAAAAACTTCCTGGAGACTTTTTTTCCCTAAATTTTTTTCTTATCCATGTCGAATACAGAATAACTAGTCCCAAAGGCAGTGTGGCATACTGGGGTAGAGTAAACAGGAGGATGTTGGTTCAATTTCTGACTCTGATACCGTATGTGTGACAAGTATCTGAACCTCAGTTTCCCCACCAGTAAAATGAAGATAATAGTAGCCTCTATTCTACTGACCTATTGTGGGGACCAAGTGAAATGATATATGTAAAACATTTTCCAAACCCTTAAATGCCATACAAATAGTAGGTATTAGTAAGATGTAGGGGAGAGAACCTCAGACTGGGAATCAGGGTATTTTCATTCAAGTTTTGACTTTGCCACTAACTATGCTATCCTTCACTTGGAGTAATTCACTTGACCATTTGTGGCTACAGTTTCCTTATCTGCCAAATGAGATAAACAACATGATCTCAAAAGGATAATTACTCAGATTAAGTTGTAACCTCACAACAACCTTGTGAAGTAAGTCATTGTCATCATCATCATCATGTTCTCATTTTATAGATGAAAAATAGAATAGCCTCATAGAGGCTCAGTGACTCTAAAAATCCAGAAGCCTTATTTTTGTTTTTGTCCTGCCTTTAAGGAGACATCGTAAAGTAAAGACTGTGAGGTACAGTTAGAGTTAGTAAAGCACCAAGTAATAGATGAATTCTATTCTATAGAATTATTTTCTATCTGCTGTTAGAATTTAGAGTGGGGCAGGACCTCATAGGTCATGAATCCTATTTCCTCACTTTGCACATGAAGAAATTGAGGTCCAGAGAAATTAACTTGCCCAAGTCCTCAAAGGTTGTAAGTGAAAGACCCCAGATTTGAACCCTCAACCTCTGACTCCACGTTCAGTGCCTTTTTCACAAGACCATTGATTGCACTTAACTAACATTTATAGTAGTGACCTTAAAGCATAACAACTCATTCCATTGCTCTTTCAGGTTTTCAAAGTGCTTTCCTAAAGACAAGTAGAGGTGGGAAGAGTTTTATTATTTCCATTTAAAAAAATTGCTTTTGTTGTTATCTTTTTTTCACATCGTCTGGATTTCCCTGTCTACCTTTCAATAACCTTGCTCCAAGAAAGCCATTTCTCATACTAAAATATTTTTTTAAAGACAAAGAAAGGAAAAAAATCAGGAAAACTTATCAATAGATAAAAACAAAAACCTGGAAATGTTCAGTCCATGTTGGCCCTGATCTTAATAGAGGAAAGGTGTCTTTTCATATCTTTTCTTTTGGGGCCAAGCTGAGCGTTCAAGATTTTTACAACATTTGTTTTCAATTATTTTATGGTTTTATGTTTTTACTTTTCTATTTTCATTGTAGTCATTGTATATATTGTTTTTGTGGATCTGCTTTTTTAAGTTTATATCAGTTCATAGGCCTTTCCATACTTCTCCGTATTCATCATGTTCATTATTTCTTTTTTATGAAGACTGTTTTATTTTAAAAATTATTTTTCTTGATAATGTACAGGTAAAAAAAACCCCAAAACTCTAATAAATAGTTCTCAAAGCATGGTTGTAAAACCCAAAGGTCTTTGAGATCCTCTCAAGGGGTCTTCAAAATCAAACCTATTTTTATAAGAATTCTAAAATGTTATTTGCCTATTAAGACACTCCTTCCTTTTCCAACTATATACCTGTGTGAAGATGAATTTTCTTTATATGCTTCAACCAAATTACTTATTTCTCAATAGAATTGAATGCGGAATCAGATTGGAAAATCCCGCTGTCTTCTATTAAGCCAGACATTAAAGAGATATGCAAAAAGTATGTAACATGATGACATTCTTTTGACTATTTTGAAGAGTTATTTTCCAACAGTATGTTATTTTATTGAATACAAAAATAAATTTTAAATTATCCATTTTAATACCCAGAATGGTAAATATTGATAGACATTAACAATGTAAACAAAAGCTCTTTGGGGTCTTCAATTTTTTAGAGTATAAAAGGGTCTGGAGAAAAAAGAAAGTTTGAGAACCACTCTTGAGGAATCATACATTTCAACCATTCTTTCCATGAAGTGGTGAGTAGAGCAGAGAGACTTGTTTTCTAATCTAATCTGTCTCTTCATCACCAAAGATATTCAGGATAAGAATGGATGTAATAGAAAGAATTCCAGCAGTGGGTCCAATATGATATAGTGAGAAAGTCGCAAAAGGTGCTTATTTTCTTTACCATTGATTATTTAGCACTTAATGTAGTGTTAGACACATTTAACAAATGTGTTCTTGATATATTTTGCTGGCTGTCGCTTGACCCTTCCTGCCTGTGTTTCAGAAGAAAACTTAACAGGGGGCAGGGATGATAGTTGTCTTTAAGTATTTGAAATATGGATTAGACTTGTTTTACTGGGTTCTAGACTATTCAATAAGAAGCAGAAGGTGATTGCAAATTGGATGCAAATTTAGCTTCCTAATATTTAAAAGTAGTCCAAAGTGATGTGTTTCTCCTCACAGGAGATCTTCAAGTTAAGGAAAGATGACTTCTTATCAGGCAAGTTATTTAAGCATAAGCTGGACTAGATGGAATCAAGATTCCTTCCAAATCTGAAATTGTTTGAATGTCTGTCAAATGGAGAGGTTAGTAGCACCCCACAATCTAAGAAGCACTGAAGGGGTCATGAGTGGAAAAAGTCTAAGAAGTCCTATTATAAATGAGCTATGCAGTTTCCTTTAGTCATGATTTTCTATGATGATAATATTATTTGAATTGTGTGGGAGGTGAGATTATAAAAATAATTAATCTATTCTAGGAGATTTTTATTTGTTTGTTTTAACTTATGCCATTGCCTTTTAATTTCTATTTGAACAATGCACTTATATTTTGTGAGAAGAGAGAGAACAACTATTGCCACTTTTCCTTGATTTCTAAACTTAATTATCTCTGCCTGTGAATATCCTGGTGTGGGGGAAATCTTGTAGTTTAATGTGTTGGAACAAGAGCCTACGTAACCCATGAGGGGCAGTTTGGAAAAGCTCAGGTCAGAAGGGCTCTTCACCAGTTTGCTTCCCTGCCCTGAACTCCTATTCCCAGGATATTTGGGGTAGGACACTTTGGGATGTATGATGAACTGGCAAATGACCATGAGGCCAGATTTCTCATTAAAATATTCTCTGAGTAGCAGGATGCTGATTGCTTCCTCCCTCCACCTGAAAAAATAGAAAATGTACAGGTTACTACACGGGCCACTGGGGAAGCAGTAACTGCCTTTTAGGTAGGCCAATCCTGGTTATTACAGAGGTGGGAACTAAAGTTATATACTAATTACTCAATCATAGATTCAGTCCTATTAGGAATGATGTATACTAAGTCATTTAAAGAGAGGAAAAATGAGAAATTATTACATTGCTATATTTGTTTATCTACTTGGCTGCCTTTGACAATGTGTGCTTTTCTTCCCTTAATGCCTGAAATATAAATAAAACTAGTCAATGTGTGAAGAATGTTCTTGAAATAACTACTTTCAAAGAGTTGCTTGAAGAAGTTGGCAATACTTTTCCCCATGATGACAGTTAAATGATCAGCCAGTTGTTCTCACCTAACTTAGATGCTACTTTTTATTCTGCTTACGGTTTATGTATATTATTATAGAAACTACTGGTGCTCTAATTTTTTAAAGCTCAAGAATAATAAAAAACATGAGTTTGTTTTAATAAAAAAAATTGGCAGAATTGAGTAATTAATACTACAGGAACTCCTCCAAGTTATGAACACCCAACTTGCTGACTTCAAGGGACACTCTGTTTCTTCCTTTCCTCACGACCCCAAAACTATGCACTTCTTACCATGTCTTCACCAAGCAACCATGCTGTCCTATATTGATAATGCCATCTGGTGGCTGATAAGGAGACAGCTGAGGCCTATTACGGTTTCCTAACCACCAGTAGAAAGTTCTGCTCATCTTAAATAGCCTTTGTAACCTCTGCCTTTCATTACTCAGTAATATTTTAATTCTACCTCAAATAATATTTTTCATAAGTACACAAAAATACTTCTTTGGACCTCTTTTTATTTCACTTACTCTGTCAACTCTTTCTTCACTTCCAGAAAATTTCTCTTCACTATTTGATTTGTGAACCTCAAACCACATCTGTTTTGACTGATACATCTATATAAAACTTTAAAAAAATATTAAAGAAACAGCATTCTTAACCTCTACGATTTTGACAGTGACTAGAATTTCCCTTCAGAATTTCTACAAAGGCTTCCGTTTTCATCCTTATCCTTCTGAAGAGATGCTGACACAGATAAGTCATACTCAAATAACCCATCCAACCTCTTACTCTTACTTTATTCTGAAAATTGGCCATAATTTGGAGGTAGAGGTTGGGAACATAAGGTTTTTAGGAAAATGTCAAGGAGTTCATTTTGGTTGCTATATAAATTGTGTAAAAGAGAGTAATCTTGAAATGTAGGTTGAAGCTAAAGTATAAAGGGCCTTGAATACTAAGCCAAGAAATTTTGACTTTAATCAGTAGGCAATTGGGAGCCACTAACATTTTTAGAGCAGGGGAGGAACATGATAAAGTGCATAGGAAATATTCTGATACTCTTGGCAATGTTGATATATGACTGTAGCAATATTCTCATGGAAAAGGGAATAATTGTTTCTCTGAAATGAATGAATGGAAAAGTGACTAGTGAGTCTTCAATGATTCTTAAGAAACTGGGAACACATTATCAGAAAATGTTACAATTACTTAATGACTACTGACAATGAAGGTGATATAAGAATCAAAAATGACTCTTTGGGACAGAGTCAAGATGGTGGCATAGAAACAGGAGAACTCTGTGAGCTCCTCCCAATATCACCTCAAATACCTATGAAATATGACTCTAAACAAATTTTAGAGCTCCAGACTCCACAAAAATGACAGAATAACAAAGCTCCCACTGAAGGCAGCCCGGCAAGTGATCATTGAAGCATGCTGGACAGTGCCCAGACACATGTGGTTTCAGCCCCAGGGCATTGAGGAGAAGCTGCAGCTGTAGCGTTCAGGAGAGCGGATCATCAGCAGCTGTGGTGATTTCCAGAATCACCAACCCACAAGAGCCAAGAACCGAGTGAAAAGATGAGTGGAACTCTGCTAAATTTGGGTGAGATGGCCCGGCCACACTGCCTCCAGAGTTAGAAGCAGTATGAAGCAGCACCCTTGCAGCCTCTTCCACATGGCTGCTTCAGAAGCTCCTGGCCTGCAGATTGCAGGGGCGCCAAATGATCATTCAGAGGCTAAGTGCTCTTTCCTTGAGCTGCTTAGATTGGATTGCAGTCTTGAGTGGTGGTCCTGAGGTGCATGACCAGTGAGTCAAAGCTGGTTGGGGCT
>JAQQSU010009487.1:0-12681 GCA_028627135.1 Pseudochirops cupreus | reverse complement strand
CATTTGCTCATCTCCAATTTTGACGGAGTTATTCTCTTCAGAGTGCTTTTGAGATTCTTTCTCCATCTGGCAAAGTCGAATTTTTAAGGCATTCTTCTCCTCATTGGCTTTTTGGGCCTCTTTTGTCATTTGAGTTAATCTATTTTTTAGGGTGCTAATTTCTTCAGTCAGATTGCTGACTCTCTTTTCATGATTTTCTTGCAACATTCTTATTTCTCTTCCCAATTTTTCTTCCATGTCTCTTATTTGGTTTTCAAAATTCTTCTTCAGCTCATCTCTAGCTTTAAGGCAATCTTCATGTTTATTGGAACCCCTGGTGGGGGGAGCTCTGGCTGCACTCTTCTCCTTCCTCTCTCTGCCATGATCTTTCTTTTCCCCAAAGAAGGAATCTAGGGTTTGGTTGCTGTTCTTATCCTGCTTCTTATACTTATTCTTACTCATGGTTGTTCAGTCTGTGGTTTTTTTTTTTAATCTCTGTGGGGCTCTGCTTCCAGAAGGGAAAGCTCTGTCCCAAATCGCTGGGGTCCTCCTGGCTGCCATAGCTCTCAGGAAGGTGCTGGGTCCCTTCCCCATTTCCAGCTCACTGGATAAAGAAGATCCACAAGGCCAAAGCCCAAGACCGCGATCTGGATCCAGGCTGCTCAGCGTGAGAGCACTCGGCCTCTGAACAATCATTTGGTCCCCCTGCAGTCTGCAGGCTGAGGGCGCAGAAGCTGCAATGCAGAGGTGGGCGCAAGACCTCTGCCTTTTCACTTCCCAGCCCTGGAGGCATTTTGACTGGATTGCTTTTCTCCCAAGACCTCACAAATCCCACTGACCTAGTTCTGAACACTGCTGCAGCTGTTGCTAATCTGCTCACTGCTCCTCTCATCCAGCTGGCCCCGGGGCTCAACCAAGGCTTCAGGCTAGGCTGGTTTCGGGTTCGCAGTGCTGATATGATTCCTCATAGATGAGCTGACTTTAGTTGAAAGTATATTTGTGTGCATTTTGGAGTTCTAGGATTAGTTTAGAGTTATATCTTATGGGTGTTTTGGGGTGGCTATGTGAGAGCTGTGATATGTTGCTGCTCCTATGTCGCCATCTTGACTCCTCCCTGCCCCCACAGAGCTAATTATTTAAAAAAGCAACCTTTTTATTTTTCTGTTTTTGAAGATTTTCATCTAAATAATAACAAATCATATATTATCATCATTATAACCAAGCCATTTTCAGGATAACAAATATTATTGAAGTAGTCAATTTTGTTTTCCAGTAATAATAGCTATCATATTATTCCACTCATATAAAGAAGATTTCAAATGATTTATTCTTTTTCTATTGTGATCATGTTATCATCTTCTTCAAATTCCTCTTCTACGTTTAAACTAATATGTTTGACTAACGGACCATAAAGAGTATATGATAATTTTCCTTGTAAAGGAAAATAAATGTCAGGTCCATGCAATAAGTAAACAATTAATTCAGGACACAGAATTTTCAAAATGGCACCAAAATCAGCAACAACTATTTCAAGGCCATGTTTGAAATGAGACTTAAAGAAAATATCTTGCAACTAGGATGCTGCAGAAAAGAGAGTACAACAAAAAGATGGAAGAGGTAGGATGAATACTGGCTTTGCCAGTAATTTACTCTGTGACCTTAAGTAGACTATTTCACTTCTCTGGAAATCATTTCCCTCAACTTTAAAAATGTGAGGGTTTGACTAGATGATATTTAAAGTCTCTTTCAGTAATAAATATTATGAGCTCCCACTCTATATCTATGTGTATGTCGGTATGTATGTAGGTGTGTATGTACATGTTTGCATGTATGTATATGTATAGGCTTGTAGTTTGGTTAAAGCCAATATCCTAGATAACTTTTAAAGCAAAAAGGAGCTGTAAACAAATGCATAATCCATGTGTCCTCATTTTCATATTTCACTTCAAATCTTAGAAGAGTTTGTTCTTTGCAACTAAAATATAAATATGATGGTTGGATATTAATCCTCTGATACAAAATCTTAGCCTGAATTAAAACATACTGACAAAATTCAACTATGTTATCCCTTCCTGGAACTTTATAATAATACTTGCTAAGATTATTTAAAAGAAAACAAATTACATTTGGCAATGCAAATGAAAACAACACCAAACTTCTAAATGTATAAGTTGATATGATCATGACAATTTCAAATAGATATAACAAAATAATATCAGAGAAATAATAGAATTAAATGCTTAATTATGGCAAGAACATTTTAGTAATAAAATAACATAACATGGAAATTTAGTAGAATATGATGAGAGTGGAATTGGTAAAGTGAAATTCAAAAAAAAAGAGGAATTGATGCTATGTTGTCAGTGATTCTTCTCTTTTTTCCACAAAAAGTCTATTAAAGAAAGTCTAACAGTGTTTTCTTAATGACCTGACTCTCTCTTGGCTGCCTTCAGTCTCCATGATTCATCCTCCACCAGGAGGAATATTCTAATTCTGAGTGTCTGTCCTCTCGAGCTCTTCTTATATACACACACACACACACACACACACACACACACACACACACACACACATTGGCTTCCTGTCTTAGCCAACCCCCTCCTGCCATGTCAGCAATAGCAGACAGAGTACACACCCTCTGTCTCTTTCACATGGGAGACAGAATTCACACTCTCTGCCTCTTTCACAGAAGTACTTAGCCCTTAGTGACTAAGGACCAAGTACCTGCTAAATTAATTATGATTACATCCCCTCAATACTTCACATTCCTCATTCTCTCCTAAGAAACATAATTAAATTAATATTAACACATCTTCTGAAAAAGTCATATGAGATTTTATATGGATCTCTTCATTATCCCTGTCACTTTCTAGGACTAAATAGCTTTTCCTAACTATCACTCTCTTCTTTGTGTTTATCTATATATTAGATCATAAACTCCTTGAGCACAGGGTCAAGCACAGCTTTCATATTTGTACTCCAGCACTTAGCACAGTGTTTGGCACATTAGTAAGAATATAACAGATGTGTTTCACTCATTCATTAGCTGATAAAAAATAATTTTTATAGAAATATTAATGTACAATTTTCATTTTTCATTTGTTTATTACCTTTCTTTTCATTTAACCCTTAAATACCCGAGGGCTGATCTGGTATAGTTGAGTATCTCACAAAGCTTTCTGAACTTTTGTCATTCCTTGATTAGTTCCCATTGTTCCATGAGGCATTACCAATTATAAACTTTCCTTTCGCAAGATTTTACAAATGAGTGGAAGAGTTAATAGCAAAGTTATTTGGATTCAGATGTGATTATAAGCAAAAGGAAAAAAAGTAAGTATTAATAGTTCACGTCAACTGGGATGAACATCTGTAGTAGCATGCCCCAGAAATCTATACTCGGACCTTTGTCATTCACATTTTTTTTTGCTTTATTAAGTTTTGTTTATTTTTAGTTTACATTATTCTTTTCCACAAGATTTTGAATTACAAATTTTCTCCCCATCTTTCCCCTACTCACCACCCCAAAACAGTGATCCCACTATATATCCCCTCCCCCAATCTGCTCTCTCCCCTATCACACCTCTGACTTACAAGTAAGGTGAGATGGATGTCCCTACCTCAGTGCCTGTATATCTTATTACACAGTTACATGTAAATAATAATAATAATAATTATATATATTATATATATATGCACATACATATATATATTTTTTTTTAAACATTTGATTTTTGAACTTTAAATTCTAGATTCTTTCCCTTCCTCTCTCATCACCTACACCCACTGGAAAGACAAGCAATTCAATACAGGCTGTACATGTATAGCTATGGAGAACATCTCCACAATGGACATATTGTAAAAGACTGACTATCTTTCCCTCCTTCCTATGCCACCCAACATTTGTTTTATTCTCTGTTTTGTCCCTGTCCTTTCACAGAAGTGTGTGCTTCTAACAACCATCCCCCCCAAACTGCCCTCCCCTCTATCATCCTCCCTCTCATCCCTTTCCCCCCTACTCTCCTGCAGGGCAAGATACCCAATTTAGAGTAGGTGTCATTCCTTCACTAAGCAAAATCCAATGAGAGTAAGGTTGATCCCATTCCCTTTTGCCTTCCTGTTCTTCCCCTCCATTGTAACAGTTATCCCTTGCCTCTTGTATATGAGATGATTAACTCCATTCTGTCTCTCCCTGTCTCCTCATATTCTATTCCTCTCCCACCTCTCAATTTCACCTTTTCAAATATCATCCCTTCCTATTCAATTGATCCTGTGCCCTCTGTCTATGTACACATATATACACACACTCACATATGTATTCCTATGCATATAGACCCTCCTGTGTAGACATATGTGTATGTAGACATATATAAACTTTTATATTCCCTTCACCTATCCTCACACTGAGAAAAGTTTCAAAAGTTACAATTATCATTTTTCCATGTTGGCTTGTGAATAGTTCAACTTCGATAAGTTCCTTATGAATTCTTTTCCATGTTTGCCTTCTCATGCTTCTTGTATTTGAATGTCAAATTTTCTATTCAGTTCTGGTTTTTTCAGAGAGAATGCTGGAAAGTCCTCCACTTCATTGAATGACCATATTTTCCCCTGGAACATTATACTCAGTTTTGCTGGGTAGATGATTCTTGGTTTTAATCCTAGCTCACTTAATCTCTGGAATATCATGTTCCAGGCCCTTCAATCCATTAAAGTAGAAGCTGCTAGATCCTGTGTTATCCTGATTTTGATTCCACAGTATTCAAGTTGTTTCTTCTTGGTAGCTTGTAATATTTTCTCCTTGATCTGATAGCTCTAGAACCTGGCTATAACATTCCTAGGAGTTTTCTTTCTGGGATCTTTTTCAAGAGGTTATCAGTGAATTCTTTCAAGTTCTATTTTGCCCTCTGGTTCTAAAATATCAGGGCAATTTTCCTTGAGAATTTCTTGAAGGACGATTTCTAGGTTCTTTTTTTGATCACGGCTTTCAGGTAGTCCAATGATTTTTAAATTGTCTCTCCTGGATCTATTTCCTTGGTCAGTGGTTTTTTTCAAGGAGATATTTCACATTGACTCCATTTTTTTCATTTGTTTGTATCTGTTTAATAGTATCTTGATTTCTCATAAAGTCGTTTGCTTCCATTTGCTCCACTCTAATTCTGAAGGAATTATTCTCTTCAGAAAGCTTTTGAGATTCTTTTTCCATCTTGCAAATTAGGCTTTTTAAGGCATTCTTCTCCTCATTGGCTTTTTGGGCCTCTTTTGCCATTTGAGTTAATCTATTTTTAAAGTGTTATTTTCTTCAGTCAGGTTGTTGACTCTCTTTTCATGATTTTCTTGCATCATTCTCATTCGTCTTCCCAATTTTTCCTCCACTTCTCTTATTTGGTTTTCAAAATCCTTCTTAAGCTCTTCCATGGCTTGTAACAAGTTTACATTTTCCTTGGAAGCTTTTGGTGAGGGAATTCTTTCTGTGTTGTTTTCCTCCCATTCCAGGCTTTGATCCTTTTTGTCACCAACAAAGGAATCTAAAGTTGGGTTGCTGTTCTTGCTTTGCTTCCTTTGACTGTTCATGTTGCCAGGTAATTACTTGACTTTTGGGCTCTGTAGAACTCTGATTTCAGACAGGAGAAGTTTCTCCCAAATTGCTGGGGTTTCACAGGTGCCAGAGCTATTAGGAGGCCACTGTCTCTGCAGCCCCCTCCAGCTTTGGCTCACTGGTCATGCACCTCAGGACCATCACCCAAAACCATGATCCCAATCCAGGCAGGTTAAGCATGAGCACATAGCCTATGAATGATCGCTTGGCCACCCTGCAATCTACAGGCAGCAAGCTCTGAAGCAGCCACATGGAGGTGGCTGCAGGGCTGCCACTTAAGACCATTTCTAGCTCTGGAGGCAGATGGTCAGACCCTCTCCCCCAAATTTAGCCAAGTTACACTGACCTTTCCCTTTGTCCTTGGCTCTTATGGGTTGATAATTCTGCAAACTGCCACAGGTGCTGGTGACCCACCCTCCTGAAAGCTCCAGCCATGGCTTTTCCTGGGTGCTCTGGGGCTAAAATCTCATGGGACTAGGCTCTGGTCCAAGCACACTGTGATGAGCCCTTCCAGTCTTCCTACTTGGCTGTCTTCAGCATTAGCTTGTTTGTCAGTCATTTTATGAGTTCTGGACCTCTGAAATTTGTTTAGAGTCATATTTTCTAGATATTTGTGGTGGTTATATGGGGACCTCAAGGAGTTCTGCTGCTTCTATGCCACCATCTTGGGTCTCCTCCATATTTTTTTGTATTATTCATTTTCATGAAGGGAATCAATTAAAGTAAAGCATAATAAATTTATATGCTTATCAAATTCCCAGATGAGAATTCAGAACTAACATACTGAATGACAGAGTTAGTATACAAAAAGATATTAACTGACCAGAATGGTGTCCAAAATGTAAGTCAGATGGGAAAAAAAAGTTTGGTCTGGTCCTGCAACTTCATTGGTATGGAAAGATTCCAGTGTGGAAAAACCCTCTACTAATATAGGTTAGCAATTATTCTACAATTTAGAATCTCAGAGGTTTTGGGGGCACTGGCAGGTTAAAGTGACCTGTTTCTGTTTCATGGCTGTTATTGCTTCAGATCCAGGGCCAGGCTCTAAATGCTCTTCTTTCCAAGAAGCTGTCAATATTTCAGGAACTCTCTCTTCTCTCATTTGAAGTGTAGGTTCAAAATTCCTCTGAAAACACAACATTTTCCAGGAAATTTCCCTTCCTCTAGCCAGGAGACTGGTTTGTGTGATTCTTTCCTTCAGAGAGTCATATTATTCAGTGACTTCTGTTGCTTCCTAGATGCCACATCATGAGTGCATAGGTGAAAACATGCATAACTGCAGAACACCTCTGCTCTTACCTACCCAAGGTTGCTATTAGAAGCAGCCAGGATGTTTAAAACCACAAGACATTTTTTTTCCACATAGAAATAACATATGTAGCTCTTCACCTCAAATCACTTCTTTAACTTTTTCCCTTTTCAATCTGTCTCTGTCATACTAAAATTCTATTTAACAAAACATCCATAAAAGCAAATCATGTCATTATATATGCAAATATTTTATTCATCTTCTTACTAATTTTTGTGGGATTCTTCACTAAAAATTTGTGTGAAATTTTATTAAATCTCATATATTGATGGAACAAATCCTGTAAATAAATCAGTAATTATAAAGTTTTCCTTATTTTTTCAAAGCAGTGCATGACTTGAATTTTCAAATTTATTTCTTAGAAGTTATGTGCATATACATGTTTCTTTTCTACTAAATATTTTCAAAAGACTGGTATTGAAATAAAATCTTAAGAATGTGAAATAAACAACCCTCAAAAGCTGAACTTACTCAAATTCTGCTTTCAGAACTGTTTGGAACATCACTAGACTTAAGACACTGTTCAGAGTTAAGACTGACAAAGTTTTCAAAGTATGTAATTGTAGGATCAAAAAAGCTACAATGGAAAATTATTTGAGTAATAATTTACTTTGGATCCATGATCCATATAATTTTGGTTCTTAAGATATTCTCATTTAAAGCATAAAATCCAGTCAACTGCTTGACTTAAAGCCCTGCATTTAAATGTGTAGCCTAGGACACTTCCAACACTAAAAGTTATTTTCTTCAGTTTTGGAATTACCCAAGCTAATTACTTTCAGGTTCTAACTTTATTTGTTTAAGTATTCTCCCATACTAATAATCGTCTTCAGTGTTAAGCCTCCAATTATGTTAGCTAATTAATTTTAGACATGTTTAACTATGCCTGGGTGTCTCTCCTTTTGTATTCCTTCTCCTCAGAGATGTGTCTCTTTCAAATGGTCAGGACTGGCAAAATGCCTAAACATTGCAAAAAAAAAAACTTCCATGAAAAAGAAATGTACATTCAACAGAAAAGGAAAAAATGGAAGAGGAAGTATAAATGCAGATAGATAGATGGGGAGATAGAGGAACAGAGAGATATATAGATGATATAAATGTGTACATATAGTAGATGTGAATACCACTGGTATATATGTGTATGCTTTTAATTTTTATTTTGTATATTTCTTTCCAAAATTAGATTTTGCTTGAATATCTAACAGAGAAGTCTTTAGAAGCCTTCCCATGTGTTTACCTGTCTAACAACTGGTGCAGTTGGTGTTACCTGTTAAAAGCTGGAGTACCCCCCCCCCCAAAAAAAGACAACTCCAGTGCCTCTTGTGAAACAGAAGTGCAAAGGAGAAAAGCAGTCACAATCTAAGGCAGACTTGAGAATAGGAATCATAAAGTTTCAGAGCATGAGTGATGCATTTGTCCCCAACTTCACCCACATGAAAATTAAAACAAGAACTTATTTTTTAAAATTGCATAATAGGGAAAAGAGAAACATAGATTGATAGTTGTAATGCTCTCTTAGTGATATTTTTGTTTAGAATTATAAAATCTGAGCTACTTTTTATACCTATGACATTTCTACCTCACTCAGACACTTTGTACTTCAATATCTCAATGCCTTCAAAACAGTGTTGCCCCTGGCAAGTCTTTCCTCTATGTTCACTCAGTTCCAGTCTGTTCACATTTTCACTCTTTGATCTCTTTCATGCCATTTTTTATCACTTCTGTTTGCATGTACAGCAGTCTAATTCTATAGTCCAAGTGAGGAAGCCCTGTTGTGATTAATAGTAAAAAAAACCAAAACAAAAAAAACCAAAACAAAAAAAACACTTTCCATGTCAGATTTTCTTCCCAGCATTTTTCAGGAAATCTGTGGATTTCTGAATTACACATCCTAGTTAAAAATCAATAGAGGAATGAGGGAAAAGGGTTATAATTGTTCTGCTCAAATGAAAGACTGAAAACATAGAAACACCGTGTGTTCCATAGATTCACTGACATTAAGTTGAAAACAAAAGCAGAAAATGCTGACACGCTAAATCTAAATTTAAGATCTTTCATTTCAGGATCTAGAAAAGAAGTTGGAAGCAAGGATTTTGTTATATTCTTTCATAGAGTTTAGTTCTCAGGATCCATGGCCATAACAATTTCTAGTTTTCAGGTGTTAGATAATATTTCCCAGGCTCATGAATTGTAAAGAGTCCTACCATAACTGTGCAGTGAGATATGGCGGTGACATAATGTGATTTTTGCTACACTTGTGCTAAGCGACAGTATTGCCAAAGTTAACCTGTGAGGCTATTGCTGGCAAAACGCCTTTTCTGTTGCCTTATAAATCATGTGGGCACTGGTGCATAAGTGGGGAACACACAGGGATTTGGGATTTCGGTAATGCATAGAGGAATGCATATACCTGCCTTCATCAGCCCCCATCAAGGCTTGGAGCTATTTGTGCTTGCCTCAACCAGCCCCCTTTGAGGCTTGAGGGGATTTGGTGGAATGCACAAGCTGAAATGCTGTGCCTTTCTCAACTGACCTTGAGACATAGGGGTAGTTGGCCCCTGCCCCACTTCTTGCCAGTCACTGTGAGAAGGGTGATTAGGGAATATATTGCAGTTGGTACTCCCATTATCAGCAACTGCCTTTGAGAAAACCCAAATAAATTAAAGTAAACTGGATCATTTACCCCCTTATTATGACTCTGTTCCTATCTTCCTGTCTGATGGGATCAAGAGTGAACCTGTACTAGAACACCTGCTAGCAGCCCTCCTATGTGTTTACCTACTAACAACAGATACAGTTGGTGTTACCTATTAGAGGCTGGAGCAAAAAAAAATACCTCCCATGCCTCCTGTGAAATGGGAGTCCATGGGAGAAAAGCAGTCACAATCTAACCATTAGTCCTGCTTTGAAATGCTGCCACATTATGAGAGTATGTTCATGGCTTTGCTAATAGAAAGAAATTCTTCTAAATAAAATAAATATTAATCAAATTATAAGCATGCTATCTTTTACGCAAAGTCTATGAGTAGTGTTTCAAAAAATAACTAGTTTTGGAAGCAAAATCAGTCTTTATTATTTTTTTTTTATTTTAATGTTATTCTGTGTGAACTTTGTGAAGAAATAGGAATGTTATTATTTTCAACACTTAAACAATGTTGTTGTTGTTTTGCTTTGTTTTGCTGGAATTTTCCAGTATGTGAATATTCACTATAGACTACAATTCCTTGTAAGTTAATATAAAATATTGAACTCAATATTTTTTCTTCTTTTCTTTTTTATCTGTGGCAACTGGGTACAGCAATTAAGTGTTCAAGGTAGGATTTGAACTCAGGTTCCCCTGACTCCAGTGCTGGTGCTCTATCTACTCTGTCACTTAGCTGTCCAGAATTACTATCTTTTATCTGCTAGGTCAAAACTGAGTTATTCATGATAATAAGCAAAAAGCATCAAGAATGTTGGAAATAATTTTAAAAACATAAAGGAAATTATTTAGCTTATTGTCAGATATATTTTAAATATTGTCACAATATTTTTAACAGAAATCCCCAAAACTTTTAGTATAACACTAAAACAGGAAAAAAAATTTCACTCTTTAATATTATGGTCACTCATCATTACTTAAAATGCAGAAATAAAATGTTATGACAAATAGAGAATAACGTGATTTGAGGAATCCACAAGAATTCATGGGAATCCTAATTTTCCGTTCCCAAATCCTGAAGATTACTATATGTCAGGAATTTGGAAATACTAAACTTATTTTGAACATTATTTTTTTAATTATATTCCTTCAATTTTCATCCTTACCTACATTAAGATAATTTTGCTTAGTTGAGTATTTTACCAAGTTTGTCTTTAATTGTTTATCTATTACTGCTTATCCATTACTTATTGCTTATCTATTACTGTTTATCTATTACTGCTATATTACTTTTTTGCTATATTACTTTTTGTAGTTGGCATTGCTCCTAGTCTTCCATAATCTCTCCTTATAAAATTTGAAAAATGAATTTATATTCTAAACTGATATTGCCTTTGGTCACCATCTCTTCCTTTTGGGCAAGTAATGCAATTGTTTGCTGACTAAGTTATATTTTAGGCTCTTTTCATCTCCAAGTTGTGGCAACTGATTTACAGTTATTATACTTCCATGAAAATATTTTAAAATCAGTGTCATAATCATTGCTGCTATCCATTTTTCATTTTCTATTAATAATAACTTATTTAAATAGGTCAGGATTTAAGGGTTTTTCCACTAAGGTATATATCTTTTTGTTATACTTTCTTTTAGCTTTATACTAATTCTGATTTGTAAGAAATCTGTGGTTTGACTGTACTGATAATTGATTCGGGAATTACTCCAAATCAATAATAAGTCTTCTTTCTGCCTTTTAAATATAGACAATTTCATTTTTGTGCAGTTATGTAGTGTTCTCCATGCTTAGCAAACAGTCCTTTTCTTGAAGGGAATACCTATACATTTATGTGTGCATGTGTTTAAGTATTTATGTATCTATGTACGTATATATGTATGTATGTGTGTGAGTATGAGCAACTACTATGTATTCTTCAGTTTCTCTTCTTACTTCTTTCTAACGCACCTTTTCCATATATTTCTATCATCATCAAATCCTACTTTAACATGGAGATCACAAATCATTTAAGTACAGTTGATTTACATTGCAGCATCTTATCAAAATTCTCAAATGATCTTTCTTTGTCTTCATCCTCTAAAACCAGTACTGTTACATATGATGCAATTATTTTCATAAAAATCTTTGTGACAAATACTAATCATGAGCCCTGCCATATCAGACGACCAAATGTCCCATGAAATCATGTTTTTTTTCTCTTTTAGCTTATGATAATATAGACTCTGCCATATCTTTTCTTTGGCAATAAAACAAATGCCTATGAGCTATCATTCCATTTAGCTACAACTACTTTTTTTTTGTTTCATTGATAATGAAACTATAAAGATTGTTTTGGTCAATACAATGTACATTTTTAAAAATAGGTTTTTGTAAGTCTTCTGTTCTTTACTATCATAATTATATCCTCAGCATTCCCCCTCAGATCTTCTCAGAGTGTCATCCTATATAACAAATAATATTTTATTTTATTAATTTTATTTTAGGTTGCATCATTCATTTACACAAGATTTTGAGTTACAGATTTTCTTCCCATCTTTCCATTACCCACTGCCCCAAAGCAGCCATCCCAGTGTATCCCCCCTCCCCCAATCTATTCTCTCCTATGTCTTCCCCCCTCACCCCTCTGACTTTTTGGTAGGGCAGAACGGATCTCCCAACCACAGTGCCTGTGTATATCAAGTTCCAGTTGGATGTAGTTAATAATAATAATAATTGCATATATATATATATATATATTTAACATGTGATTATAGAACTTCAGATTCTAGATTCTTTCTCTTCCTCCCTTGTTGCCCACCCCCACTGGAAGGACAAGCAATCAATTATGGGCTGAACATGTGAAATTACACAGAACCTCTCCACAGTGAACACACTATAAGAGTCTGATGACATGTCCCTTCTTCCTATCCTGCCCCCACCAACCACTCTTCACCTTGTCTCTGTCCTTCTACAGAAATGTGAACATTCATCAGCCCTCCCCCCACCCTGCCCTCCCCTCCATCACCCTACCTCTCATCCCCCTTCCCCCTACTCTTCTATGTGGCAAAATGCTCAGTTTAGAGTTTATGTCATTCCTTCCCTAAGCCAAATTCCGTGAGATTAAGGTTGACTCTTTCCCTTTTGCCTTCCTGTTCTCCCCCTCTATT
>JAQQSU010009486.1:0-12681 GCA_028627135.1 Pseudochirops cupreus | reverse complement strand
CTTTGCTGCATCCCACATGTTTTGGTATGTTGTATCATTAATGTTATTCTCTTGAATGAAGTTACTGATTGTTTCTATAATTTCTTGTTTGACTCATTCATTCTTTAGGATTAAATTGTTTAGTTTCTAATTAGATTTAAGTCTGTCTTTCCATGGCCCTTTATTCCCTGTGATTTTTATTGCATCATGATCTGAGAATGATGCATATAATATTTCTGCCTTTCTACACTGAATTGTGAGGTTTTGATGCCCTAGTACATGGTTGATTTTTGTGTATGTGCCACATACACAAAGGAGAATTGGAGCAGCTAGGGTTTATTCCACCATCTTGGCTCCTGGAAGATCACATATGTGATTTTTAAGCATCCAGGCTGTGGGCTAGTAGCCACAGGAGGAGCTGCTGTTGCTTCTGTGGGCCCTGTGCTTTCTCTTACCCTGCTCCTACTGATCCTGTGTCCTGTAGTGAGATGGCTGCAAATTGCCCTTGGGGTGGGTGATTCTGCTGGATTGGGCTCCTTCTCATTCTGCTGTTGTCTGCTCTCAGATCCATGCTGGTGCAGGCCCTGTGTGCTCTGTGCTCCCCGTGCCCAGACCTATGTGGGCACTTTCCTGGGCTGGCAATGTGCTATGTTCTGTCTCCCAATGGATTCTGTTACTCTAAAATCCGTTCAGATTCAATTTTCAAAGTTTAGTGGCTGGATCCATGGAGGAGCTTAGAAAAGTTACTGCTTCTTTTCTGCCATCTTGGCTCTGCCCTCACCACCTCTCTTTTTTTCCTCCTCTTACTGAGATATCCTAATTTCTCTTATAACAGTCCCATTGTTTCTTTCCCTACTTCCTCCTCTCCTTCCCTTCCAATTTTTCACGCACTTCAGGATCCTGATTAAATATTGCTTCTTCCATGAAAGCTTTCCTGATTTCCTCAGCTGCAAAATTTTTCTCTCTGCTCTGGGTTTCTTAAAATCAAGTGAGATAATATTTGTAAGGTGCTTATTAGCATGGCACCACACACGGTAAACATTAAATGTTTCTTTCATTTTCTTCCATTAAAATTAGCTCTATTACACTGTAGAATGGTCTGGATCATTTGAAGTCCCTAAACAAAAGCTACATGACCACTTGTTGGGCATGTTGTATAGAGGATTCTTTTTTGCTTATAAGTTAAACTGGCTGAACATTGAGATTCCTTCCAGTTCTGAAATTCTATGACTCCTGTGTTTTAAAAAATCTTTTCCTGCAATCTTCCCTCTTTCAGATATTTCAACAAGTCATTCTCCATACCTATAATGTACTTTCTCTTTATCTCCAACTCCTAGAATCCTTATTTTCCTTCAGAGCTCAGGTCAGATGTCATCTCAATGAAAACTTCCACAAGACATTTTCCCCCTTTAGTGTTTGGTCTCTCTTTCAAATTACCTTGTATTTATCTATCTATCTATCTATCTATCTATCTATCTATCTATCTATTTATATATAGTATATAAACTCCCCTTAGAGTGTAAGGTTCTTGCAGTCAAGGACTTTTTTCTTTTTTATCCCAAAATGCCTGTGTAGTAAGGGAATTTCAGGCTCAACTTTATTTCCACCATTTACTTAAGAAAAGCAGGCCGTGAAACTAACTTGAGTGCAAAATCAAGCTGAGACATCAACTTTAGACCTGTTGTTAACTGGTTATCTCCTGTTCTATCTGTATGTGAAATACCAACTCTGGTAACTCTGGTAATTACCAGCCATTTTCCTGTTTCACCAGGTACAAATCTTCCCCTTTTGGCATCTTCTCTTTGCATTTGTCTATACAGCATCATCTTCCCTTATTTAGTCTTTGAAATTCCATTGTGTCTGTATTGCCTGGGTAACCAGAAGCAGCACATAACATTGCTGAAACCTCTTCTCAGGGCTCCTTGGTTTTTGTACACAATGAATCTGTGCTCTCGGTGTAATAAACCAGCATAATTCCATATCCCTTTGTCATTGATTATATAATTAGCTATAGTGTTTATCAATAAATTCTTGGACAATTTTTGTCACAATTACTGGTTACTCCAGAAGGCACAAACTAAGTTGAATCAAAATAGAATTTTTCCAGCCTAGAAGCAAGCCCTCTAGTGAAAAAATTTATTTAGGGAGATTTCTGGAGAGGAAAAACATCACATTATTGTTCTTTATTTTCTGTGTTGTCTGTTTTTTATGTCTGAATGGTCTTTTGAACGTAAACTGTTGGACTCTGGGAGTGTCAGCCTACTAAGTCACTCTGGTTTTTCTTATGAGCATGGTGCTGTGATTCAGACCAAAAAAAGCAAGGACTTTTTGAAGTCAGTGGCTGAACTAAGAAAATTTGGGGTCTTAATGGGACGGTCACCTCTCCTCTCCTTTTTCCGAATGAATACTCTGGCTCGTACTAGGCTTAATCTAAACCCCGTGCCCTTTCATCATATTTTTTGTAGGCAAATAAATAAGAAACTCATCTGTCTGATTGTCATTTGTAATTATGGTACTGTCTTGGCTGCTTTCCCTGTCTAAATTCCTAGGTAGTGCTTGTCTAGTCTAGTCAGATGTAAGACTTGAGTGATTGGGTCCCTATCATAAATTATATAAAATCGAGATAAATCTCAATTCTGCTTATCTGTACTTATGAAGAGTTCTGTCACAATCTACTTTGCATTTCAGTATTTTTTGTACATGTAATATATAGTACAGTGTAAAGAGCACTACATTTGGAGTCAGAAGTTCAAATCCTGGCTCTGCTGTTTACTTACCTATTGTGACCTTGGGCAAGTATTTTATTTTACTTTTCTGAGCCTCATCCCCGCCTCCCCCCCACCCCAATCTGTAAAACTGAAGAGGGTGGTCTAACTGACCTCTGGGTTCATCTTTTTAGCTCTCAATCTATGGTCCTCTTTCTCAACTGTTAGCCTTTAAGTCTCCTTATTCAGATACTTGATTTCATTCATCCATGCATCCCACTCGGTGACATGCATAGAACCCTGAAGATAGAAGAAAATATCTGCATACTAATTGAATGAATAAATTAACAAACTCCTAATGGCTTGAAAATGACGAGATGTCTTGAGGTATATCCAGGGAATCTCTGGTTTGTCCCTTCCCTAAAGGCTGAATGTACTGCTACATTATAGCATAACAACGACTGCTATCCTTTGTTTTCCAGTAAAGACTTGTATTCCAAATACTAAATTCTATATGGTCTGTAGGCTTTGAATTAGCTGTAAGTTTTGATTGGCTCTCTATTTTTTTTCTTTTCACATGCCCAAGATCTCAATTATGTGACAGTGGCTGGGATTTTATGAGTCCTCTTTAGTACCACTTACTAGAGTGGAACAAAAATTTAAAAATTATAAAGATAGATGTGAGAGCTTTAGGGCAAAAGTTCCATGTATAGCCATTCCTAGATCCTTTAGTGGAAAATCACTCAAATAGGAGTATGCTGATAAATGTTTAATGATCCAGTTCTCCGAAAAAAAAAATTTACCCACAGTACACATGACCTAGGATAGCATAAAATGCATTATTAACACTCTCCTCCACTTTCTTATGTCTAGATAATCAACAAAACAAAACAAAAATCCAACTGTGACTTATAGCATTCGGTGATTTCTGAGGTGTAAATCCTCATGTTAAAAATTTACCAATCCATTTGAGCTGGTTCCCACATGCCCCCGTGCCATAGGTGGCACTCAGAACTTGAGAGAGATCACATTCATCCTAACTCTGGCAACTGACCATTGCCTGTGACATCCAACTTGAAGAATTCCTGAGCTGAGAAAGAAGAAGCAATTTGCTTAATTGAGGCAGATGTACTCTTCGGGTAGGTGAGGCCCTTTAAGCGTGCATATATTGCCTTTGCTATGGCTTAGGCCTATAGGGAAAGACCTGAAACTGGCATTAAAACTGCCTTGTACTTAATCAGGACATGCTTAACCGGAAGCTTCATGTTCCTCATGGGAATCTTGGATCTTGGAACTGTTTCCAGCCTTGATTCGGCCCCTGCCTTGGTGATCCTGGTTTTTCAGATTGCTATCCAGCTGTTGTCCAGACATAAATCTGTCCTCCTGAGATCTGAATTCAGTCTCCTTTTGTATGCTCCTGTGCATGCTTCTGTAAAGAGTCTCATTCCCTGTCTAAAACCTGTCTCAGTCCCTTAACTTGCCTTCAAAGTCAAACTCTTCCTCTCATTACCTATGTGATGTTGTACAAGTCACTTTATGACCCTCTGTTCTTCATCTGTAAAATAAGAGATTTGGACTAGATGGCCACTCGGGCCCCTCGAGAATCTAAATCTCTAATCTTAGGGCCTGTGTTTCTCAATGCTGTCTGAATTATTTGCAGATTTTTTTCTCAAAGTCTCCAATGGTTCGACTGCTACAGCTTATTTATCCAGGATGATCTTTATAATCCTAGAATGTTAGAGGTAGTCATTCCCCAGTCCAGGCTCCCCCTCACTTTTAGATGAGGAAATTATGGCCGAGGCAGGAGAAAATTCTTGTCCAAGGACGGAATGTCATTTTGAGAGAGAACTGTGCCTAGAATGCAAGTCTCTGGTGCCCTTTCCAGTCTGGTCTGTTGCTTTGTGTCTATTTTGTGATTGCTTCCCCAAGAGTTTTGAAGTTGAACATATTTCCTCTTTCTTATGTTGTGCATATTTAATGCAATCCAAAGTTATGACCTTAAAAGCTGTTCCTGACATCTGTAGAAAAGCATTAGGATAAAGACCATTCCAGCCGCCCCTGATGGGAAATTACAAAGGATGTAGCCTGCAAATCATTTAGTTTGGATTGTACCTTGCTTCTACAAAAGGATTACAAAAACTAGCCAGACTTTGGTTCTCTGGCTGTGAGGAGAGGGTGGTTATTGCCTGCCCCATCAGCTAGGCCCTCCTGGGAACCAGCCTGTTCTAGGCACTCAGGGACTAGTCATTTTTCACAGGCACTGCTGTAATCCCCCTCAGCTGCAGTAAGATTTGAAGGCTGGTTTGCTGTGACCAGATGGGACTCATGGGGAGGCTTTTAGGAAGAGAGGAGTTCCTTAAGATGGCCAAACAGCAAATATCCTAAGAGACGCATTTCCCAGCTCTCCAGCTAGCATTGTTCTGTGATGCGGTACGTGGGGGCAAATGTAATGGCAGGACTGAGTCTCAAATCCAATTATAGGGCAGCTTGTGTTTTATTAAATTTTTTTTCTAAAATTCATGACAAGAAAATGACAACTCAGCAAGTTTGGTGTTTTTTTTTAAAATTTCTTTGTCTCTCTACTCCCCCAGCATCCTAATTTGATCCTGCTAAATTGAATAGCACCTACATTAAGGGAGAAGTCTCAGGAGCTGTGTGAGAAATCTTCACCAGAATTCATTAAAATCTAAAACACCTTCTGGGCATAGCACATTAAAATTGAGGAAGTTTACAGTTATAGCTTAGGAAATAAATGCTCCAGTGATGTATTTCCACTTCCTTCTCCTGCCCTGTTTTTTATTTATTTGTTCATTCATTCACCCATTCATTCATCCATCCATTCATCCATTCATTCATTCATCCATCCATTCATTCATTCATCCATTCATTCATTCATTCATTCAGGGCATTAAAAGAAAAAGAGGGAGAATGTATTTACATGTATTAGCAAGAAAATAATTTAAAATCATTAACATACAGAAAAAATAAAAGGAAGAATGCAGATGCTTGGCATTACAGGGCAGATTCAACTCCAGGCAGTTTTCTGGTTTCAGGCTCCTTTTCCTATCTTTTTAAGTCACGGTTTTCAAATGAAGGTTTGTCTCTGAGGGCTTGCTTTAGCAAATGTGCCAGGATCCAGTTCTTGAAGGAATGTCTGACTTCTTAGCTTTTTGTATTCATATTAGCTAAGCATTCTTGCAATGAACAGATAATACAAGTGTTCCCGGTATTGTACATTGTATTGACATCCCCAATCTGGATGTTCTATCTGGGAAATAGGACATGCAGGAGCTGAACACGAGGCTTTTTTTTGGTAACTATCAGAGATGCTTCTGACCTGTGACACTGACAGCATTGTTGAACAATGCTGATGCATACTCACCTCTGTCATAAAGTGTGTGGCAGCTCCACAGAGAAAAATTTCAAAGACCTTCTAGCCTTCAGTGCTCAGTGGCTTTGTTACTGTAGGTCTCTGGTCTTGCTCTAGGGTTGTAGAGAATCCTTCCTGAGGTGGTAGAATGTGTTCTGTAGGAGGGAGAGCTATGTTGCTGAGATCTTTTACTCTAGAGGAAAATGAAATGTAGATGACCTGTGCAGGGAGCAGGTATTTGGGGGGCTCCAGAGTAAGAACAGAGTCAGGGAATAAAGCAAGCCTCCACCCACCTCTAATTCAATTCAGCAACATTTATGAAGTGTTTATTATTTGTCAAGCACCAAGCTAGGTGCTGGGGATAAAAACAAAAAGAAACATTTCCTCTCCTCAAGGAGAGGAAAAAAACAACACAGATGTACACAGAGAAGTAAATATTAAAAAAATATTCAAAATTAATAAGAGTAGCTTCATGGGGAGGATAGCATTGCCACTCTGTGGTACCAAGGGGAATGTGGATAAGTCTTCTATAGGGTTTGGTTATGGAGCTGAATCTTGAAGGAAGCTGACTTTTCAAGAGAGGAGGAGGGAAAATATTTCAAGCATGAGTGGATAGTTTGCTCAAAGCCCTAGAAGCAGGAAATAGAGGTTACCAAATAGGTCAGTTTGGCTAGAACACAGAGTGCATTGAACGGAAGTAATAGGCTCTAGTCAGGGGTGGGGAACCTGTAACCTAGAGGCCACATGTGGCCCTCTAGGTCTTCAGGTACAGCCCTTTGACTGAATCCAACCTTCACAGAACAAATCCCCTTAATAAAAGGATTTGTTCTGTAAAACTTGGACTCAGTCAAAAGGCCACACCCAAGGACCTAAAAGACCACATGTGAGACCGTAAGTTCCCCACCCTTGCAGATAGTTAGCTCCTTGAAGACCAGAAGTATTCCTTATTCATCTTTTTGTAACAACAGCAACTATGTATTCTATGAATTTTTAAGGTTTAGAAAGTACTTTATCATAAAGGTAGCTATGGGGGAGAAGCCAAGCAAGTAGTATTCTGTCCACTTTGCAGATGAGAAATTGAGATCAACAGAGATTATAAGTAGCCTGGCATGCTATTATTAGTAATTCAAGGAGACAAGATTTTAACTTAGTTCTTTTCTGACTCCAAATTCTGCCTCACACTGTTTTGCCAGGGTCCATCTCCTTATACATCTAGAGCAAGGCCTTGCATATGGTAGGTCATACAGGCATATTTATTGCCCCAATGAATGAACAAATTTATAAATGAATGAATGAATCCAAGATGTGATCTGTGAGGTCTTCATCAGTCTCCTTCATAAATGATTCCTTGCATAAAATAATGGTGATTTAACATGATAAGAAGGAACAAAAAGTGACACATTTCCATTATCGAGTGACAAGGTTCAGATTACTTACTTGGTCCCTGTCTCTAGGGCATTCATAGTATGAGTCAGGCATAGTATAGAAGATCACCAGAAATCTAGCCTATTACTCCTTTACCCCAAATCTCCAGTGATTCCTTATTGTCTAATGAGCAAAGTTCAGTTACAATTACTTACTATTCAAGACCCTCCATAATTTTTGCATTTTTAGCCCATGATACTCCAGTCAAACTGAGCAATATCCCCTAAATTCAATTTTTATTTTTCCCTTTTGTACATTTACTTATTGACCCAATGCCTGGAATGCCCTCCTGTCTCATGCTTACCTTTTCATTTCCTCGTTATCCTTTAAATTCTAACTTCAAATGATACCTCTCAGAGGGAGTAATGTCTAATTCTGTCAGCAATGACCTCTTCCCTCTTCAACCTCATCTAACACCTTGCATTGTACCCCTCCTGTGCATCAATAATCTACATTTGTCACTGAACTGTGTACTTAGACTATAAACTTAAAGAGGGCAGGGACCAGCTGTATCTTCTTGAACTTTGTATCTTCTTAGGTGCTGCTCTGTGAAGAGTAGATGCTTAATAAATGCCCATTAATGGTTGAATTTGAACTGAACAAAGCCTAATGGAGCAGAGGAAATGAATTAAAAAAAAAACACATTTAAACCTTCTCTACAACTGAAGTGCAGGTGATATTGTAGGGGTAGGAGTGGAAAGAAGGCAAGGAAGAACTTTAGTTTTGCACATTCATACACAATGGGACCAGACTTAGTTCCATAGAGTTTCTGACAAGACCCGACTGGTTATCTTCCCAGTTGCAGTCCTGTCCCTCACATTTTCAATTTTCGACACTTGAATCTATTTCCCTGAACACATCCTTAAAGGTGAAATAACTTACCTGCTGTACCCATAGCACTGTATATTATAGCCTCTAATGCAGTTCCTTAAGAGCAAACTGGTTCTGTTCTTTTCATATGTCACAGTCATATTGCACCCCCCGGAGCTATCTTTTCATCTGTCAAACATTCTTGTGCATCATCTTAACCTTCTACTCTTACTCTGTAAATTGTATCTGAAGGTTTGAGGGCAAAAATGTAATGTTAACTGCATTACTTCTTGAGTTTTCTTCTCCATTCAAGATGTGTAAAGAGTTATAGGAACTGGATCTCCCTTTGACTCATTGACTAAATTGAGTATTTATTCCAAAGTAGGCCCTGGGCAAGAATTAACAAAAGTTTCTGTCACATTGTCAGATGAAGACCAACAATGGGTTCACTGATATTGGGCCTGGTGGTCTTAAGACCAACATGACAGTCTCCCCTTAAAGGAGGCTGTAGTTTTTGGAATCTATGTAAGGAAATCATTGTTCTAAGATTAAGCCTCATGGTCTCCCCTTAAGGAAGGCTGTAAGCTTTTAGAGCATACTTATGGAAAAATAATGACAATAATATTTTTTGAAGGTTAGTGCAGCTGTGTCCCCCAAATAATATTTAGTCTACCACCAGCTTGTTTTTCTCCCTGTTAATAACAAACCCCTTAAATAACAGTGTGCTTTGACCCCTGATATACAAATGGGCCAGTTCTAAGGAGGCCACCCAGAGTCAGAGTGTAAGAATCTGACTCTCAGAAAGGTACTCCTTAGGAGCCTATCTTGATGGAGCACCCCTCCCTGCTTCCAGCTTAATGGATCCTTGTCTCTGTACTCCCAGTGTAGCTCCACCCTTATGTGAGTTATATTTTATAATAATGTCTGTGTCCGAGTAGTATATCAGGTCTCCTTTTCTTCTTTTTTCTTTCCCATTTTCCCCATTATTTGAAATAAAGCTTTATATTGAACTGATTGTTATTCTCAGCCCCCAAACTCACTAAGGGATTGTTTTCCCTGACATCTCAGGCTGACCCATGGATCTTTCCTTAGATATGAACTGATAACTTGGACAAGGACTTAACCTATTGATAGCCTTACCTATGCTGGGGGAGTATGGCAGTGTGGGCTAAGTTGTTGAAGGCAAAGGTCAGTAGGGTATAATGGTAAAAGGAATTTGAAGATCTTCCCTGTCTCTTAATAAACCTAAGGGAATTTAAAGACCTTTCCTGATTTAAACATCTTCCCTGTCCCCAATAGGCTGAATGTAATCACATGGAATCTGTGGTGGGAGGAGTTTACTGAAAGGTACGGCAGAGTCCACTGGAGTCAGAGCAGTTAGAGCTAGAGGGAGGAGAGGACTCACCCAGGGAGAGTGTTCATTTGTGGGAAGGCTAAAGGATGGTGTGGCTCTCTGTTGTGCTGTGGTATATTAACTTCTATGTTGCTATGATAGATTTGATTTCCTTGTGTTGGGATTTGGTTCCCTGATATTTGAGTAAATGTTTTGCTTCTGTCTTCTATATGGAGAGTCTGTTATATTTTGTGATTGAGTACTATGCTGGCATATTTACAGTCACCATCTACACTGTGAATATTGTATTGGCACTACTTAGGGGAACCCTACATTCTCCCAGGAAGAACTCCCTTATGCCAAAATGGAATCACAGGAGTGAAATGGTCTACTCAGAACAGCACATGCTATGAAACCTATTGGTAGTATTTTGCTTTGTGGAGGACAATTGGGGTTAAGTGATTTGCCCAAGGTCACACGCTAGTAAGTGTTAAGTGTCTGAGGCCTGATTTGAACTCGGTGCTCTATTCAATGCACCACCTAGCCGCCCCTCTATTAGTAGAATTTAATTTGTATATGAACTCCCTAAATCATCAAAGAGCTAGAAATTCCTCCAGGTGGTTGGATAATTGATTCCAATTAATTTAGTACATAGCTCATTTGTGCATAGCTGTTCACATGTTATCTCCCCAGTTAGACTGTGAGCTCCTTGAAAGCAAGAAGTGATTATCTTTTCCTTTTTTTATTTGGATTTCTAGCACTTAGTACAGTGTCTGGCACATAATAGGCATTTAATAAATGTTTAATGACTGACTTGCTGAATTCAGCAATCGAACCAGCATTTATTAAATACTAAATATTGTGCTAGGTTTGAGGATATGCAGAGAGAAAAATGACATGGTCTTTGCCTTCCGGAAACTTTCATCTGAAATTCAAGAAGGAAGGCAAGCTATATTCCCCTTATATATGGGTTCATAAATACTCCAAATTCTTTTTTTTAAATTTTCTTCCTATCTCTTTTCCCCTACTTTCTTCTTTGCCTAGAATGACAAAATAGAATTTCAAAAATATTGCTCTGTATTGAATTGTTATAAGTTTATTCTTTCCTTGAACATAGTGTTTTCATCAAGCAGTTTGTATTAGTACCTAGTAACTTTTCTCCCTAGGAAAAAGGGCAAGGGAAACAGCATTTAGGGTAGTAAGAACATGGAAGGGACGTTCTTAGAAGTTCCAGCCAGCCAATATCTGTCAGCATCTGAGAGGGTGGGAAATTCTGGATAGTTAATTAGGGAAAAGACTGCATTATGAAAGAAAAGGTGGAGGGATTGAGGGAAAGAGAGAAAGAGAGACAGAGACAGAGAGAGACAGAGACAGAGAGAGACAGAGAGACAACAGAGAGAGACAGAGAGACAGAGAGAGACAGACAGAAACAGAGAAAGAGAGAGAGAGAGAGAGAGACCGACCCCCATTATGAGGGCATTTCTGTGGTATGGTAGCTCATTTGTTTGGAAATCTCTATAAGAGAGGAAGTTCATGGATTTGTTTTCGTCTGTATCAATAAGACTTGTTCTCTCACAAATGCAGGTCAGTAGCCAAACAAGAAAATGTGGATGCCCAGTCCTATTATTGAACTATTTGTTCTGGGCTCAAAGCCATTTCATTACTGGGAAAGTGGCAGCAACAGCATCTGTACATTTAAGTACTGACAGAATCATAGATCTAGAGCTGGTAAGGACCTCAGAGATCATCCAGATTCATCCAGATTCTTCTTTTTAACCAATGAAGAAACTTGGGTCCAAGAAGGTTAAATGACTTGCTGAGGTCACGGAAAGAATGAGTACCAGAGGTGGCATTTGAATGAAGCTCTTCTGACCGCAGACTCAGTGATTTTCCCACTGTACCATGCTACTTAATAGTACATGAATCTTAGAAGTAGAAGGATCTTAGAGATACATTTTGTTGTTTTTGTTTAGTCATTTTTCAGTAACGTTTGACCCTTCGCGACCCCATTTGGGGTTTTCTTGGCAAAGGTACTGAAGGGGTTTGCCATTTCCTTCTCCAGCTTATTTTACAGATGAAGAAACTGAGGCAAACAGGGTTAATGATTTGTCCAGGGTCATACAGCTAGTAAGTGTCTGAGATCAGATTTGAACTCAGGTCTTTCTGACTACAGGTCAGACACTTTATCCATTGTGCCACTTAGCTATCCTAAGAGATAAATCTTACCGAGTATTTGAAGGACAGTCTTATCTGTAATTGTTGTGTCTTAAAAGGCTTTTTTAAAAAAGTTTTTTGATTATAATGCATGTGCAGTGCCTCAAACGTCTTCACGTGCTGTATAAATATCAGTTACACCTATGATGCTTATTATTACTATCATCATCTTTTTTTTTCTTTTTGGAGGGAGGGAGGCAGAGAAATCGGGGTTAAGTGACTTGCCCAAGGTCACACAGCTAGTAGGTGTTATAGGCTGGATGTGAACTCAGGTCCTCCTGACTCCAGGGCTGGTGCTCTATTCACTGCCCCACCTAGCCTCCCTTACTACCATCTTGATAATACAAGCAAAGCATCTTTATAGCGAGAGGCACTGGAAAGCATGTTGGAGATTGTAACTCAGTTGGGACTATTGAATGATCCTTTTGTTAGACCAGGTGGAAGCTGGGGGATGAGGAGATTTTGGAGGTCGAAGGAAAACATAACAGCAAACAAACAAAACCAAAACCCCACATACTCCAAAGCCAGCTTGACGACAGGGTCAGAGGAGCAGGTGGGCAAAATGTGTAGCAGTGAAGAGAGAACTGATCTGCCCTTCTTTGTAACTTCCCCAACCAATCCCATCAATACATGTGCACCTGGAGCATGCGCTTTAATACCATATCTGCCAGCAGCACAGCAACAGCAACAACTGTCCATTTAGAAGGAATATCCAATCACAAACCAAAACAGAGCCTGACTAGTTTGGGCTCCTGCTCACAGCACATAGGAGATATTCAACATGTGCTATTGCATTGATCAGACTGGATTTAATCCAGACTGATACGTAGAGTAAAGTTTATTCT
>JAQQSU010009485.1:0-12681 GCA_028627135.1 Pseudochirops cupreus | reverse complement strand
GAACTGTTACAGCTTTAAATTATTGCTTTGTGTTATTCTCATTGTGTTACCTTGATCTCCCTTACTGTTAGAAAATCTTATGTGACCATTTCTGAAGGTTTATAAAGTTTTCAATTGAGTATTGTTAAATTGATGTAATAAGTTGTAAAGCAGAACAGTGTGTGCTGCTCCAATATGGATTTGTGGCTATTCCATGAACTAAGCAAAAGTTAACATTTGTAACCGAGTGTTTCTGTAAAAGATTCAATTTCTGAAGTATCTCTTTCTTCCAATTAGAGGATAGACAAACTTTGTGAAACAAGGATGTATGTTTGCTATTCAGTTGTGAAGTTTAAGTCAGAAACCTCTTTTGTTTAAGGTTTGCAATTATGTTAGTGAAGAATATTTTATGAGGCACCCAGTCTATGTAGCAGGTGGAGATATTAAGGACAGTTAAATAGTCTGAGTAATAGATTGTACTAGCCCATACTCACTCTACTTCTGGTCATTTTCCTACTTCTTTTAGGCTCTTGTTTGTCTACTCACTTTGCTAGATTTGTATATTTTAGGCCAAATACCTTTGGATCTGGTGCCTGTTGAGTTCTAGACAGTGGCTGCAGCCCCCGCCCCTTGACTGATGGACCCTCTCCCCGCCCCGTTTGGACAAGGACAGCGCTGCGACCTTTTTCAGCATGAAGCAACTTGGAAGCTGAGACCTTTGTCCCTTGCCCCAAATGAATTTGTGTCTTCTCTGTTAAGGGGGAATAAGATCTGGGATGCTTTGTTGTAACCTCACTTTGTAAAATCTCACTTGCGTTCAGGCACCAATGTCAGTTTGTAATAAGCCTGTCCAATTGAGCTGTAAAAGTCACCCTTTCCTTTAGCCATAAAGGCATTAATTCTGCTTCTCCCCTGCCCTTAGCCTCAAAGTCTTTTCCCAAGCTACCAGTAGTTCTGTTAGATAGTTACCCATGAATCAATCACTCAAGTATTCTTAGAGAAATACATAGTTCCTTTGTTCTTAGTGGCCAGCTGCTTAGGAACCTTGAAAAGCACTATCAGAAGACGACTCACTCCCAAGATGTGACCTCTTGAAACCCCTAATCAGTCTAGCTTCCAAACTTGGCACATCAAGCCTATCCTCCCAACCGCCATATTGGACTTATGTCATTCATCCTTGACCAGAAGTTACCTACCTCCTCACTCGCCCCTCTCCTAATTTTTCTCAATGACTTGTGGGCAATGCGTCTGCGCAGTGAATATAGAAAGTACATGTCCCTTTAAACTCCAACCCCTCCCTAACCCCTCCCAAAGTCCGCCCCCCCACCTGGCTAGCATAAATTAACCCTTCTGCCTTGGGGCCCTCGGCCCTCCCCCCCTGGAACTTTTTTGTTCAGTGGTTGGACTGCCCGCTTCTTGCAAGATTCTAATAAAGAGACCCTTCTCTAGTCACCTTGAGCTGTCTCCAAGTGATTTAAAATCTTTTTTATTACACACAACTTGAATATTTGGTTCTTCTGTTTACCTGACCCCTCACCATGCTGCTGTAATGCCAAGCAAAGGCAACTTCCAAGGTTCGGATTACCAGCATAGCAAACCTCATTTATTCAGCAAAACATACACAGAACAGAGAAAGTCAAAATACAGTGTAACTCATTCATTAAGCAAGCAAGTTATCAATTCAATTGCAAAGTACCAAGGTCCAGGTATCCCACCCCTGGATCAGTAGTCAAAGTAGCCCGTTCCTGGGCAGTACATTCATTTAGTCTCTTCTCAAATGGAGAATAGTTTCCAATCATAAACAAAGTACATTCATTTAGTCAATCACAGAACACAAAAAGGCCAAAGGTTTCCCATCCCTGGACACTACTGAATTACAATACCATCCATTAACACCAAGCACTTTCTCAAAAGGGGTAGGAAAGCACAAAAGGCCATCCATCCTTAAGTTAAAACAAGGTTAAGATACCATCTCAGCATTGAAAGCCCAAGGAAAGGCCCTTCTTTCATCTTGACTCAAGGCAAGCCCTCAGCAATCTCAGTCCCTGGGGAGACAAGGCTCAACAAAGCCATAGCCAGTGTCCTCATTAAGTCACTCTCTGCCTGTAGAACAGTGCCAGAACCCCTGAAAACATCAGCAAGGCCCTCTTCCAGGATTTCTGTAAACATACCACAAGAAAATCCTCCTTCAGGGCTTCTGAACCAACAGCAAGGTTCCAGGACCACTACAACAGCAGCACCGTCCTTCACCAGCAGGTGAATCTGGCAAAACAACATCAAAACAGACAAAATACCGGCCTCACAGCCATGCCTCCTTAGTTCTCAGCAGCTCTGGGTGGCATCAAAAGTCCTGGGCAGCTCCAACAGGCCCTCAGCAGTCTTTCTCTCAGCAACTCAGGCTCCATGATACTGAATACTGCTCTCCCAAAAGTCCTTCTGGCCTTCTCTAGGCTTGGGCCTCTCTCCCAATTCACGGCTCCTCCCAGTTTAGCCCTCTCTCTTCATGTCAACAAGTCCATCCCACAAGTGGGATTCACAAGCTCTGGGTTTTAACACTCAAACTAAAAACCAAGCCAATACAGGGGCATCTCCAAATTCCATTACCACTACAGCTGCTTATTTTGTACTTTGGATGCCAACATCCTCATGCTGTCAACCTATAATTCTCAACCTCGGACTAACTCCTGCCATAAGAGGTAAAATCTTAAGTAACTGAGGAGACAAAGTTCAAGCTTCCCAGCATATTGATTTATTAAGTGCTGCATATCAATTGCATATCAGATTTGGACCAGGCCTCCTCAGGTAGGCACTAGACCCTGAATAGAGGAGGAAGATGGGTTTTTATACATTAAAAGAAAACAATTAACAGGATATAAACCAAGATACAAAATTAGGTAACCTGGTTTCCAATTGAAGGAAAGATTAGGAGCTTTCCAAGTTGGGAGGGAGAAAGTGAACAGGTGCGATTTCCTGAAATCAGGGGGAAAAAAGGTATCCCACGTCCATCAACTGGGGAATGGCTAAACAAATTGTGGTGTATGAATGAAAGGGAATAATATTGTGCTATAAGAAATGGGGAGGAGACAGTCTTCATATTCACCTGGAGGGTCTTATACAAACTGATGCTAAGTGAGAAGAGCAGAACCAGGAAAAATTTGTACACAATCACAGACACATTGTATGTGTGATAACCAGCTTTGATAAACTGGACTCTTCTCAACAACACATAGTTATAAGACAACTCTACAAGTCTCAGGATGAAAGGACATATCTACATTCAGAGAAAGATCTAGAAAGAACAGAGTTTAAATGGAGACTGAAGCAATCTATATGCTACCGTTCTTTTTCATGTTTGGTTCTCTTTCTTTTTTCCCATTGTTCACTCCGTTGGTTACAACCCTTCTATACAACCAGATTAATGTCCAATTTGAAAATATTTGCAGATCCAATACTTGACTGCATGCCGCCATGGGTGGAGGGGGAAGAGGGAGGGGAGAAAATTTGAAACTCAAGAGATTATGGAACTGAGTCTTGTAAACTAAAAGTAAATAAATCAAATTAATTTTTAAAAAAAGGTATCCCATTCCCCCCAAGTGTCTATATCCAATAAAAGGAATAAGGAAAAAGTAACTGATTGACCAATATGAGGTCAGTTTTCAGATAAGACATATGGGTTACTTGAGATATATAATTATGAGGTAACTCCTTGCACCAATCTCTGGATCCATTGGGTTTCTGGCCAGTATTACTTGAGTCCTCTTGGTTAAGAGTCTCTCAGTCTTGCTCTCTCTCTCTCTCTCTCTCTCTCTCTCTCTTTCTCTCTCTCCCTGTTAAATGACTTGCCCAGGGTCACACAGCTTGTAAGTGTCTGAGGCCAGATTTGAACTCAGGGTTCAGTGCACTATACACTACGTCACTCAGCTGCCCCCTGTTAAGGGTCTCTGAGCAACAGGTAGCTGTGGTCCAGCAACCTAAGCAAGCAGGGTTATGTTCAAACAATGAAATGGAGTTTCCTCACAATTCCCATAAGTGATTAGAATTTTCTCACAAGACAGAAATTAGACTAGACCCAAAATTGCATAGAAATGGAACTGAACTAGATCCAGAATTGACTCACAGGTTGGAGTCAGTAGGGTTCACTCAATTCCCACAGTTCCCTCAATTTCTCTGACCCTTGTCTTGCCTTAAAAAAGTGGCAACTGACCCATGGTCTTCTGTTATCACCAGAATCCTCAGGGGCCCCTCAACAAGTCAGCAAGACAACAGGCATTTACGAAGCATTTACTATGTACCAGTCATGGTGCTCAGGGCTAGTCTTGCCTGCAGTAGGGCATAGATACTTCCTTATATCATTAAATATTTCATGGATATTTCATTAAATCCATACTGGTCAGAATAGAAGCATAATTCTCTTCATTTCCTTTCTTAGTCACAAAGAAAAGTGGTGCTCTTGTGTCTGACCTCAAGGGATAGAATAAGTGCCTTGGCCAGCAGCATGCAGGCTACCCTATAAATGGTGAACCCTATCTTCTCCCCCAGAAGAACCCCCACATAATTCCAGAGTAACTAGCCTAACTGGGCACTGGAAGAATAGGGTCAGTGCTCCTTAGAGGGAGCGTGTTTATATGTTGGTCTTCTAGGCTACTATGAAGTCGGGTGTCCTACCTTAGAGGTACCAGTAGGGCTTGACAATGGGGAGGAGACTCCATTGGAACCAAACATTGTACCTGTCCCTTCTTCCTCTAGAACACTGATTAGTTTGAATCTATCCCTTGATATGGATCTATCGGAACTACTACGCGTCATTCTTCCTCCTTTTCTTCTGCCAGTGTCCATTTAGAAATAGACTCGTTCTAGAGGGAACAAATGCCACTCTTACCTGGGATGATGCCAAGGGTAGTAGAGACCCTCTCTTTTGGGGTTTTGAGGGAATTGTGGGAATTGAGTGAACCCTACTAACTCCAACCTGTGAGTCAATTCTGGATCTAGTTCAGTTCCATTTCTATGCAATTATGGGTCTAGTCCAATTTCTGTCATGTGAGAAAATTCTAATCAGTTATGGGAATTGTGAGGAAACTCCATTGCATTGTTTGGGATGTGGGAAATATCTCATGCTCAGTATCACTCATTCTCCAGTATTTCCATTTCTCCTACAGATTCAGTGATAAGATGATTGTGTTGCTCTAAGCTAAGAGCTCAGTGATAAGCTTTTGTAGTTGCTGGAGTTGTTCCATCATCCCTATCATTCTACTCAGAGTGGCAAGGAGTGGGAAGCCACTCCCATACTATTTTCTTTTTGGTTTTGCAGGGGGGAAGGCAGGGCAATTGGGGTTAAGTGACTTGCCCAAGGTCACACATCTAGTAAGTGTTAAGTGTCTGAGGCTGGATTTGAACTTAGGTCCTCCTGACTCCAGGGCTGGTGCTCTATTCACTGCACCACCTAGCCACCCCCATACTATTTTCTTTCAGTCGTTTTTCGGTTGTATCTGACTCTCCTTGACCCCATTTAGGGTTTTCTTGGCAAAGATACTGGAGTGGTTTGCCATTTCTTTCTCCAGAACATTTATTTTACAGATGAAAAACTGAGGCAGAGTTAAGAGACCTGCCCAGGGTCACACAGCCAGTACATGTTTGAGGCTGGCATTCTATCCACTGTGCCACTTAGCTGCCATAGTAACACTCACTTCCTGTCAAAACATTGCCACTGTGACACACGTGCACACACAGAGACACAGAGATGAATACAGACACAGACACACATGCCCTTGGTCATTTGGTCCTAGTCTTTTCCTCCCCATACTCTGCAATACTCTTCTCAAAATAGAACTAGGAGCAGCTCAAAAAGTACATGCTTCAAATACGTTGTCCAAGACAAAACCCACCTAACAGTCTTATGACTGCTTTTTTTCCTGCTGGTATAGGAAGTGGGGTGCAAGGACCCAGGCTGCTGCCTTATTCCTGAATATCTTTTCCAGAGCAGGGTTTAGTGAGCAAGCTTGCTCTTATATTCACCAGCCCATTCAGTCATTCCCTGACTGCTCTATTTATATTCAATTAAATCTTCTGACTATGAACTCGCTCTCTTGCTCTCATTCTTTCTAAGATCTCCCACATACAACTCCTTGAACCAACCTGAACATGATAATAAACATTATCTGTCCTAAAGTCACTTCCTAAAGTTCTTAAATAAACCCAGTGATTAGCCAGTGTATGTGTTCTCCCTGTAGCCTAGTGCATCTGTCTTGCCTTTTCAGATTGTTTGACTCCATAGCATACTCAGTTCTGACAAAAACAACAATTACCTCCTACAAAACCTAAAGAGATGATGTTACTGTGCTCTCCATCTATAATCTCTTTAAGGGCAAGGGATGTTTCTTTACCTTTTGGTAACTAACACTCTCATCCTCATCCTACCTAGAATTTCCCATTTCTCCTCTTCCCAAGCAGAATCTGACTCTCTCTCTCTCTCTCTCTCTCTCTCTCTCTCTCTCTCTCTCTCTCTCTCTCTCTCTCTCTCTCTCTCTCTTAGCTTAAAACTTACCTAAACGATTTCCTATTTCCTCATTCAATTGATTAAGCATCTACCGTGTGTTCAGCACTGTGTACAATGCAGTACAAATAGAATGCATGGTCTGCATTAGGGAGATGGAACTAACATTTTAAATAATAGTGAACAATATGATAATAGAGAATTTAATACTTAAAAGATATGATACAGACTATAAGTACTGGAAGAATCCAGACGAATGGGAAATTGGCGTGAGCTGAAGTAGCCAGGAAAGGCTTCAGAAAGGACTGGGGCTTATACTGGCTTCTCTGGCTGGTCAGGATTTGAACTGTCCGATCAGAGAAGAGGGTATGTTCCCTGAGGACCCTTTCTGGTCTTCCAAAGTGATCATTAACTAATCCCTCCTGAGGGGTTATTATTTGATCGTAGCTTAATGTATTAGTGGGTATGGGATGTTCATTTTTAACATAACTCCTGAAGACATTATATGCCTTGTTCAAAAGGAATGAAGTTAACCCCTCATCACTCGACCCTTCAATTCTCTAGGTCATGTCCCCTGCATGAGCCACCCCCTCCTCTCTTCATCTTGATTCTATCCTCCTCTCTTAGATCCCTAGCCTCCTTATCATTGTGCTAATTACACTCTGCCAAGCCCCAGCCTTGGATCGCTCCCATCATTCGTCACCTTCATTCCTACACATGGGCTACTAAACAAAGGTGGAGAAAATCATGTAACTGTTGTGACTGGGTCCTCTACAAATTTATGTTACACAATTTCAACTGGGCCCTCACTGCTGCTAGGTGATCCTGGGACACCTCCCTTATCAGCTCACTATCTCACTTTCCACAGCATATTTTCCAAACCTTTTTCATCCCTCTTCAAACCTTCCATAGTTTTCCCTACCACCACCCTCTTAGCTGAGAACCTTGCCTCATATTTTACAGAAAGAAACATGAGGCCATTCTTGCCATGAGTTCCCTCTTCCCTCCTTTTCCTCATCTCATATCTTCCACCACTATCTCCCCCTTCACCAATGGTTCTCAACCTTCCTAATGCCGGGACCCTTTAACACTCATATGTGGGCGTATCTGCATGTGGGCAGACCTGCCTGGAGATGGATAGAGGAGTGTTGTCTCAGTTCCTAAGACCATCGGAAATATGCGTTTTCCAATGGTCTTAGGCGAGCCCTGTGAAAGGGTCGTTAGACCCCCAAAGGGGTTGTGACCCACAGGTTGAGAACCACTGTCCTTCACCCTTGTTTCATATAATGTAGCTTTACTACTTACCAAAGCTAACCCCTCCAACCTATTGAAGTGATTTCTATTCCATCACATCTCCAATAGATTGCTTCTGTCATCCCTAATCTGTCATTTATTTTCAAACTCTTTCTGTCTACTGACTCATTCCCTACCGCCTACAAACATGCCCATGTTTCCACCATCCTGAAAAAAAAACCCTTCTATTCTCTCTATCAACCAATATCTCTTCTTCCCTTTGTGAAAAAATTCTTTGAAATGACTGTCTACAAGAGGCGACTTCAATTTCTATCCTCTCACTCATTTCTTAACCCTTTACAATAAAGCTTCTGACTTCAGCATTCCACTGAAACTACTCTCTTCAAGTTACCAATAATCTCTTAATTGCAAAATCCAATGGCCTTGGGGTGGCTAAGTGGTACAGTGAATACAGTACTGGCCCTGGAGTCAGGAGGACCTGAGTTCAAATCTGGCCTCAGACACTTAACACTTACTAGCCTTGTGATCTTGTGCAAGTCACTTAACCCCAATTGCCCTGCCTTCCCCTCTTCAAAAAGTAACAACAACAACAAAAAATCCAATGGCCTTTTTCTCAACCTCATTTTCTACCTTTCCACAGCTTCTGAGGCTGCTGATCACTCCCTCCTCCAGAATACTCTTCTTCCCTAGGTTTTCAGGACACCACATTCTCCTGCCACTCTTCTTTATATATCTGGTCTCTTTCTCATTCTCTTTGGCTGGATCCTCATCCAGATCCTGCCCTCTAGCCCTGTATATCTCTCAGGGTTCTGTCCTGGGGCCGCTTCTATTCTCTCTCCTTCCTACTTCACTTAGTGATCTCACCAGCTTGTCTCTATGGTGATGATCCTCAAATTCACCTCTCCAGCCCTGAACTCTCTTCCGACCCCCAACCCTTCATCTCCAGTTCTCCTTTAGACATCTCAAACTGGATGTCTCATAGATATCTTAAACGCAGCTTGTCTGAATTCATTATCTCTCCCCTCCAAACCCTTCCCCCCCACACACTCATTCCTTCACTCTGCTACTGTAAGAGGGCATCACCTCTTCCAGTATATCAGGCTTGCAACTGGAGTCATCCTAGATTCCCCCTATCTCTCACCTCCCACATCCAATGTATTGCCAAGGCCTATCAATTCACCTTTGCAACATCTCTCTAATATGCCCCCTTCCTTCCTCTGATGCTGCCACCACTCCAGTGCAGGCCCTCATCACCTCAAACCTAGACTATTGCAATAGGGGGCTGGTGGGTCAGGTCTCTTCCCCATTCCAATTCATCCTCCATTCAGTCACCAAAATGATTTGCATAGAGTACCCTCCTACTCAATAAACTCCGATTGCTTCCTATCACCTCCAGGGCACAATATAACGTTCTCTTCTTGATGTTCAAAATCCCCTCCTACCTTTCCAGTCATTTTTACACCTTACTCTCCACAGCCTCCTTTCTGAACAAGGCACTCCCTCTCTCAGTTCTGGGGATTTTCTCTGACTGTTCCCCAAAACTGGAATACTTTTCATCATCAACAAAACCTACCACTTTTCTTGGCTTTCTTTTAAGTCTCAATTAGAATTTTATCTTCTACCAACACCTCTTTTTTTTACCAACATTTTTACCAACACCTCTTAATTCTAGTGCCTTCCCTGTGTTAATTATTTCCTATTCATCCTATATAAAGCTTGTTTGTACCTATTTGTTGTTTTTCCCAGTAGCTTCTTGAGGGGAAGGATTGCCTTTTATTTCTCTTTTTAAAAAAAATCCCCAGTGCTTAGCACGGTGCCTGGTAGATGGTAAGATGGTAGTTGCTTAATAAATGTTTATTAAGTGAGTGACTTGGGCACAAAGTACCTTATGAATAAGTGAATGAAGTGTTTGTTTATTTTTTTTTCATTTTTATTTTTAATTAATTTTTAAATCAATGAAAATTCTCTCTCTCTCTCTCTCTCTCTCTCTTTCTCTCTCTCTTTCTTCCCCCTCTCACCTCCATCCTGCTTCCCACCTCATTGAGAAAACAAGAAAAACAAAATTATTAAAAACATGTTAACCTTCACAAAACAAATTTCCAAATTAGACATGTCCCAAAAAAAGTCTGAATGTGCACTCTGAGTCCATCACCTCCATGTCTAAAATTAGGTAGCATTTTTCATTATAAGTCCTCTTCAATTGTGGTTGGGCCTTACATTGATCATACTCCTTGTTTTTCAAAATTATTCATCTTTACAATATTACTATTATATAAACTGTTCTTGTTCTGTTCACTTCATTTTGCATCAGTTCATATGAGTCTTCCCAGGTTTGTTTGAAACCACCTCTTTCATCACTTCTTATGTCACAATAGTATTCTATCACATGTATACAGTATGATTTGTTCATCCTTTCTGAGATAAGTAGGTATCCATTCAATTTCTCGTTCTTTACCGCCACAAACAGAGACACTATAAATACTTTTGTACATATGGGTCTTTTTCATCTTTACTTGAGATTTTTGCAGTATATATCTAGTAGCAGCATTTCTGGGTCAGAGGGCACGCACAGTTTAGTAATTTTTTAAGCATAATTCCACAATACTTTTCAGAATGGCTGAAACAGTTTACAGCTCCACCAAGAATGCATTAATGTACTTGTTTTCCTACAGCCTCTCCAACATTTATCACTTTCTTTTTTTTTTGTGAACTTATCTAATCTGAGGAGTAGAAGGTAAATCCTCAGAGTTGTTTTAATTTGAATTTATCTAATTATTAGGGAGTTTAAAATTTTTTTAAAAATATTAATAGCTTGGATTTCTTTGTATTTTTAACCATTTGTCAATTGATGAATGGCTTTTACTCTTTTAAATTTGAACCAGTTCCATATATATCTTAGACATGAGGCATTTATCAGAAAACCTTGTTACAAATTTTTCCCCTGCATCTCTCTCCTAATTTCAGCTTCATTGATTTTCTTTGTGCAAAATCTTTTAAATATTATGTGATCGAAACTTTTCATTTTACCTTCTGTGATCTCTGTCTGTTTGTTCATGAGCTCTTAGCCATCCATAAATCTGACTGGTAATTTTTTCCTCGGTCTTTTAATTTATTTATCATATCACACACCCATTTGGAACTTATCCTGGTATAACCTGTGAGGTGTTAGTTGATACCTGCTTCCTGTCTGACTGATTACCAGCTTTTACAGTAGTTTTTGTTGTTGCTGTTGTTAAGGAAGTATTTCCCATAGTAACTGGATTTTTAATTTATTGAAAACTAGGTTACAGTGCTGATTTGCTTCTGTACTTAATCTGTTTCTTGACCTCTTTATTTTTTGAGCAGTACCCAATCATTTTGATGACTATTGCTTTGTAGCATAATTTAGATCTAGTACTGTTGGGCTCCTACTATTCCCACCTTTCTTGTATCATCATTTCCTTTGGTACTATTTGACCTTTTGTTCTTCCAGATTAATTTTGTTACTATTTTTTTTCTCTATAAAGCAATCATTTGGTAGCTTGATTGATAGGTCACCAAAAAAGTAAATTAAGTTAGGTCATATTGTCCTTTTTTTTTTGTTAGGTTGTTTTCCCCATGAACAATTAATATTTCTCCAGTATGCCTTTGTGTAAAGAGTATTTGTTAAACCCACATAAATCATTGAATTTCTATATATTACTAACAAAGCCCAGCAGCAAGAGATAGAAAAAGGAATTCCATGGAAAGTAACTGCAGACAATATGAAATATTTGAGAGTCTACCTGCCAAGACAAACCCTGGAACTATATGGACACAATTACAAAACCCTTTTCACACAAATAAAGTGAGACCTAAATAATTGGGAAAATATCAGTTGCTCATGGGTAGGCTGAGCTAATATAATAAAAATGAAAATTCTACCTAACTTAATTTACTTATTCAGGGCCATACCAATGTAAAGCCAAGCACACGCACCTTTCCAGAGAGTATTGCTGCTTTAAACAGCTTTAAGGTTCTGATCACATAGTATAGTGAACTCTCTATTTATTCAGCAGTAAACTAAAGCAAAACATTCACAGAAACCAAAGTAGAGCATTCACAGTGATATAATATAACATCACTAAAATGGCCACATACTTTTAAGCAAAAGTTATCATTCAGTAAGTCCTTAATTCAATGATCCTTAGGGAGTAAGCCTCCTTAAGGGACACAAAGTACAGAGGTCAAAGTTCTCCACCCTTAGGTCACATTGTCTTAATCTTATGGTGAAAAAGTCTTCTTTCTTCTTGATTGGAGATTAGTTTCCAATCATCCTTAACTCAATCACCCTTAAGAGGTACAAAGTTCTCCCACCCCTAGGCCACAGTAAATCATGATCTTCTCAGTCAGCACTAAGTACCTAAGGAGAGGCTAGCTCCCAAATTCCCTGGTTCCTCTTTCATAGTCCCAGCTTTTGCCTGAATTGACCCAACTGTCACCTGGATTCAAAGGTCGGCAGCTCTCAGCTCCTCATCCAGTTCCTCATCCTGTTCCCATTCCATATTGAAGCTCACAGTGTACAGTCCACCTCAAGTCCTTTACAGTTCCTATTTCTGGGAAGACAAATCTTATTAGAGCCAAAACGACATTCACATACATTGCTGGCACCATCATCAATTCATTTTCTGCCTGTGAAATCAATACAGACCCACAAGTTGGAGAACTCAACACAAATTGTTAGTATAGTCCCCAGGACCTCCAAAACCCTCCTCCAGGACTTCTGTAAACAGACAACCAGATATATCAGCAAGCACCCTAGCATACCCAGGATGGCTGCTAGTACAGGCTCTTAGATCTGCTTTTCTAAAGGAAAGCAACTCAAAATGGGTTAACAATCTTACTTTAATCAATCAAACACATATCATTTACCTAGTTTATGGGAAAAAGTCAGCACCCTGAACTTCAGAGAATGCAAACATAAGTTACAAACACAAGTT
>JAQQSU010009484.1:0-12682 GCA_028627135.1 Pseudochirops cupreus | reverse complement strand
AAAAGGAAAATAACACCTTAAAAAATAGACTAACTCAAATGGCAAAAGAGGACCCAAAAGCCAATTAGGAGAAGAATGCCTTAAAAAGCCAAATTTGCCAGATGGAAAAGGAATTTCAAAAACTCACTGAAGAGAATAATTCCTTCAAAATTAGGTTGGAGCAAATGGAAGCTAATAATTTTATGAGAAAACAAGATACTATAAAATAGATCCAAACAAATGAAAAAATAGAAGGCAATGTGAAATACCTTATTGAAAAAACCACTGACCTGGAAAACAGATCCAGGAGAGATAATTTAAAAATTATTGGACTACCTGAAAGCCATGATCGAAAAAGGAGCCTAGAAATCATCCTTCAAGAAATTCTCAAGGAAAATTCTCGATATTCTAGAACCAGAAGGCAAAATAGAAATGGAAAGAATTCACCGATCACCTCTTGAAAAAGATCCCCAAAACAATGAGTAGGTCAAAGAACAAATCATAGAAACAATAAATAATTTCATTAAAGAGATTGATGACATACCAATATTTATGGGATTCAGCCAAAGGATATGAACAGTTTTCAGAAGAAGAAATTGAAGTTATCTATAGTCTTATAAAATGCTTTAAATCTCTATTGATTAGAGGAAAAAAAGATAAGAAAAAAAGAGGAAGGCATATAAATTCTATTCTGATTTAAAACCACAGAGGATCCTGTTATTCTGCTTTCCTCCAATAATCTCACCTAGTCAGAGCCCTCCTCCAGTTGAATCAATTCTCTATCCTTCTTAGGTTAGCTCTCAATCAATTGATGATAAAGAACAAGAAAGGCAAGCCCATCCAGGTCTTCAGTTACAGTAGAGAATTCTATTTTCCTTCAATCAGCTCTCAGAGGCAAAGGATGTCTCTCTCCCACTACTCCCCCTCAGGGGAGCCATGATTCTAGGTTCTTTTCCAAGTAGCTAGAATAGTGAGGAGAGCAGTGCACTTGGAGTCAGGAAAACTTAAGTTAGAATCCTGCCTTAGATAGTTATTGGCTGTGTGACTGGGCAAATCACTTATCCTCTGTCTGTTTCCTCATCAGTGAAAGGAAGATCAAAAGAACATTTATGTTACAGGGTAGTTGTGAGGGTCAATGAAGATAATGTATTTAAACCCTTTGCAAACCTAGTAGCCCTATATAAATGGTAGGTGATGATGATGCTTTCTCACCTTTCAGTTCATCTGCTTTTCTCTTCCTCTGTCTTGGTCTCCATTTAGTCTGACTTCTGGGCTGCTGCTTCTCTTCCCTGGTCTCTAATCCTTCCAGCCAGAGAGAGTATCCCTGTGAGTAGTGACCCAACCATGGTGAAGAAATTCCAAATCCACATATTTCTATCAGCTATAACACAAATAGTCATTATGCAGCATTCCTGCGGTATCCAAACAATTCTTTGATGCAATTTCCAAGCAATAAATTCCAAAGTCCTGAAAATAGTCGGATCCCTGTTAATCACTGGGAAACCATGCATTGTACCATCACGACGGTCACTCAGTGCATTTGTTTCAGAGTTGCTTTAAACAGATGTTCTTAGTATTTCTATGTGATGGACTGTTTTCTCTCAGGTCCTCAAAGGGTCTTAAGCTTCTTTTTCTTGGTTTCTACCACAAAGCTCTCCCCCCTCCCCACCTCACTCCTGCCCCTCTCAGTAAATAAAATGTCCACAGAAGGAAGGGGAAGTATCTTCCATTTATATAGTCTACCTTCCTCCTCCTCTTTGTTCATCAAAACTTTACCCATCTTCTAAGGCTCAATTCACCCCACCTCTTTGCCCAAAGTAAAATCAGTCCCTTTTCACCTCCAATTTCCCATACCTTGTCAGAATCTCTCCTTTGAATTTATCACATTTGACCTTGTATTATAGTTATGTATATGGTTAAATTATATATATATTAAGCACAAGTCTTATATCTTGATTAGAATGTAAGGTTCTTGACACCTGGATCTGTCAACCTGTGTGTCTAGCTCAGAGGTGGGGAACCTGTGGCTCATTAGGTTCTCAAGTGTGACCCTTTGACTGAATCCAAACTTTTGTCTTGTGAAGGTTGGATTCAGTCAGAGGCCCACACTTGAGGACTTAGAGGGCCATGTGTGGCCTTGAGGTTGCAGATTCCCCACCCCTGCCTTAGTGCTTCACCAGATCCTCTTCTAATCTTCTAGCACCCACAGTTTGGAAACTAAATTATCCTTTAATTATTTCATGTCTTGTGTCCTCAAATAGACTAAGCTTTTGTAGGTCAGGAACAGTGTGTAATTGTTGTTTTTATACTTTGAAGCACATGATAGTACAAGGAACATAGCTGTGATGCAGCAATTTTTTGAGGGATTCCACAGTGCCACACATACTTAATAGATGCTCAATGGTGCTTAATAGGTGCTTAATAGATGTTCAATGAATTGAAGTGATTGTCCCATGCCAGCTAACCAAGTGAAAGACTGTTGAAAAGACAAAAGAGAAACAGTGTTGTGCTAAGTCACAGGTGGTTGGACCATCTTTAAAACACTGAAATGGTTTCTTGGAAGATTCCTTATTTTTTGTGCCACAGTGTTGGGTTGCTCAACTCCCACCCTCCATGGGGAGGTACCCCTTAGATGCCTGATGCCCATGCTATGATTCAGAGCCCATGCAATGAGCTCAAATAATATGATTTTGAGGAGTATTCAAATAACAATGGTTGGTATGATTATTGATTATTAATGTTAATTATATGTAATGTAACTAATATTTATATAAATTATTTACGTGTACTGATTAGTTTTAATGGTAAAATTATAATAGCTAGTATTTACATGACACTTGAAAATTTACAAATTGCTTTACAAATATCATCTCATTTAATCTTCACAACAACCCTTGGAGGTAGGTGCTATTACTAGCTCCATTTTATGGATGAGTAAATTGAGTCACAGAGAGGTTAAGTGAGTTGCATGGGATCACTTAGCTACTAAGTGTCAGAGAGAGTTTGAATTAAAATCTTCCTCATGGTCTGTCAACCAGACCATTGTCTCTTGCTTTTGTGTGAACTGATTGTGGGGGAAAAAAAGAGGGCTCCATCATGAAAAATCAAGGGTCACTGATCTCTCAGCAGTTCAACAGGGTCAGAGAAGTCAGAGGTCATCTCCACCATCCCCTTCATGTTTCATGCTTTACACATGTAAGTTCACTTGACTCTCACAACAGACCTTGGAAGTAGAAGATAGTATTATACCCATTTCACAGAGAGGAAAGTGAGGCACAGAGAGGTAAAGGCATTTGCTCAAGGCCACAAAGCCCATGAATGGTAGAATTGGGACTTGAGGCTGATCTGCAGAGTCCTATTTATCTGGATAATTCAGGCAATTGTTCTCCCACGTGAAGTATCTGGATAATTGAAAGGTAAATGAAAGAAAAATGGACTTCAGGGGGTTTGCCATTAGGTGATGTGGGTTCTGTTCTTGCTGCTTTATCATCGCTATTATCTTTAGTAGCAACAATTATCCGAAAGCACTCCAGTCCTCTCTGTGCCTTGTACGGGGCTAAACCCCATCGAGGGTCAAGCAGGCGGTGTCCCTGCACTCCATGAGCTTTCTCTGGAATAAAGGAAACCTACTTTAAAGGTCAGAGATGGGGCTGTCCTTCCTGAACTGAACCTGAACTGTGAACACTGGGGAATCAGTAAGGACCTTCTTTGTATTCCATCCCTCTCTCCTTTCAGCATTACTTTTTTTCTTTCCTGCTAATATTCCCCACCCTCCCTCTATCCTTCGATGCCTGTCTTGGGTTCAGTATCTTCTAGTTTTGATCACATGATTAAAGATTCCACTCCACTAACTGAAATCTGAAGTCATTGCCCTTCCTACTGGTGTTTGCGTCATGATTGGTGACTACTGAGAACCTAAAAAACCAAGATGAAAACAAACAAAAAAAGCCAAAAGAAAACAAACCCCAAAACTTTCAGGATCAAAGGAATGACTTTCTAACGGTGTAATTTCTAGTATCCCAAAAGGCTAGAGTGAAATTTGTGGGGCATCTTTCAAATTACAACTCCACTGTCTATGCTGAACTAGCTAACTCTGACTTGTGCTCTTCCCTTCCCACCCCCACCCCCCACCACCAAATATGTCCCAGAGGGTCTCATTGTTCTCTGACAGGATCCTATTCTGTTGAGCTGGCATTTTCTCATAAGGACTCTCAGGCCAACAGGAAGAGTACAGAATGTTGCTTGGGGAGAAAGTGAGAATCGGCTCACTCTTCACTTGACCAGTGAAGCAAGGGGACCTGTTGGCAGAGGAGCTCTGTGTAAATGTATGGAAAGCCCCAGCTTGACATCTGAGGTTGAAAAGAAGGCCTGGAAGGATGCCAGGCTTGAAAGGAAGAACATGGGATGGTGTTCATGCTTCAGGTCAGATTGTAGAGATACTGTATGTTCAGAGGAAGTATGCATATAAAGGATTTTCCATAGTTTTAACTTCAGCACAAAAAAACACAGCCCAGCAGGCTGAGGAAACTTTAAACCAGGGACAGTGGTCATGGATGGTGCCTTGTCTTGTTCAGGACCCTATTAAAAGAGTAAAAAAAAAAAAAGAAAACACACACACACACACACACACACACACACACACACACAGAAGAGACCCAGAAATGAGAAAAGAAGGTAAGATTGGTAGGTTATTTGCAGAATATGGGCTGTATCTCTGAGATCTGGCCTCCACCCCCCTCATCCTTCCCAAACACTCTGCCCCACCCACCCTTCACCTCAGGCTCCTTCCTGTCTCGGAGACAGCTAATCATGTTTGAAATGTAAGAAATTAATAGTGACAGACAGCTGGGCTATGATTTTTTGGAGTTCACTGCCCTGTTCCTCATCTTGGGGCTGGAGGCAGGGGTGTGCTGGAACCTGCTCACAGGGGCTGGGGAGACAGATTGTTAAATTTTTGGTGTCATCATTCACACCTCAGAAATGCACTACAAACCAGGGCTTGATTTATTGTTTTGTTCATTGTCTAGACTTAAGAGAGAGACGGAGAGAGCATTGATAATGAAGATTAAACTTAAAAGTGTGTTGTGGGTACACTCCCCTTCTTCCCCAAAGAGCTGGTTGTTAAACAGATGCTGGAAGCTGAGGGATAGCCCTGTTTTAAAGGCTTTCTTGATTGTCAGTGGCCTCTCTTCCCCTGTTGGGGGCTGGGCAGGGTTTGGGTCTCAGTTCTCTCACCTGATTTGCTGTTTGTTCAAAAGCACATCCTTGTGAGATGACTCATGGTGTCCCATGACACCACTTTGTTTGTTTACCTTAAGTATTCAATGCCCTTCCTCTGATCCCTGGCTTCTCAGAATCCCCTGGGAACAAATTCCCCTGAGTTCTACTCCACTCTGTATTCTGTGCTCTGGATTTTTTTTTCTCCCTCTCTTATGGCCTCCTTTCATCTTAAAATTTATAGTTGTTAGGAAAGAGATCTGAGGAATGAACTAAGGACCAAGGTGTAAAAATCTGATAATAATGGCTTTGTGGGTAAACCTTTAATGGTCTTACACTTACAGTTTGGGGACACTGCCAAAGTAAGTATACTTATACAGTGCTTTAATGGAGCAATGACTTAGCCCCAAAGAAGAAAGTTCTAATAGTGGAATTTTAGGCAATAACAATGAGGTGATAATTTGGCCAGGGAGCCTTCCTGGTACCCTTCAAATCAGACCCAAGGTCCACCCTCCATGTGACGGCCCCTCCTCAATAACTGTTCCCCTTGTTATTTTCTCCCTCCTGAACTCATATTAATCTTCACCATTGTCAAATAAATGGCAAAGACTTATGTCGTTTCTTTTTTAAAAATGGCTATTTATTTGGTCATCAGATATATCAGAGTGCCTAAGACGTGTTCAAGGTGTTGTTAGGGATATGAAGAAGGGTTATTCAATTTAATTTCATTTGACCCAATTAAAACACTTATTAAGCAATTTCTACATTTAAAATGGGCAGCTGTTGTTGTCCATCCTTCATTCTCAAAGAGGACCAATGACATCAGTAAGATGATGTCTTGACTTTCAAGTGAATTGGACGTAAGTCAGGCAGAGCTATGCAAAGTCACCAGCCTCACTGTCTCCTCCAGGGTCGTTGGAGTACAGTGGCAAGACATAGGGTCAGGGTGACAAGTGATGGCCCTGGATGTAGTGGGAGATGCTGGCCTTTTGAAGATAAGGTCTTTCCCGGGTCTCAGTTTGTCTGAGGCAATGCTCCAAATAGGTGGAGCACTGGAGGTGGAATGAAAAAGACTCATCTTCCTGAGTTCAAATCTGGCCTCAGACACTTACTAGGCTCTGTGACCCTGGGCAAGTCAAGTCGCTTAAACCCTGTTTGCCCCAGTTTCCTCATCTATAAAATGAGCTGGAGAAGGAAATGGCAAACTACTCCAGTATCTTTGCCAAGAAAACCCCAAATGGGGCCACAGAGAGTCAGACTCAACTGAAATGACACAATAACAATAACGAATGTATAAAACGCTGTGCCAGGCCCGCTGAGAGAAAAATTAGAAACGGCGCCGTCCTTGCCTTGAGGGAGCTTTCAGATTAGTAGGAGGTGTGAGGGGGCAGAGGCGCCCTGGAGCCAGAGCCAATTATTAAATTTTCAGTGTGAAAATTTGCGCCTACAAATCAGGGCTTGGTTTATTGTCTTGTTGATTGATATAAGGAAGTAATGGAGAAAATGATAACAATGCAGATTAAACTTAAAAAATGTGTAATGTGTCCATTTTTCTCTGCAGAGCTGGTTGTTCAACATTTTCCAACATACTATGGGGTGGGGTTGGTGGGAGGTATGACCTATTTTTACAACTAATTATAATGTATTATAGTGGATTGAGTGATGGACTGAGTCAGAAAGACCTCAGTTCAAACCTTGCCTCAGACACTCACTAGCTGTGTGACCTTGGGTAAGTCACTTAACTTTCATCTGCCTCAGTTTACTCATGTGTAAAACAGGGATAGTAATAGCACCTATCTTCTATGGTGGTTGTGAGGATCAAATGAGATAATAGTAAAGTGCTTTGCAAACCTTGAAATTCTATATAAATGCTACTGGTTATTATTGTTTTTATTATTGCCTAGGAATGCACTCAAATGCCTGATCAATCTGCGGAATCTTTTGGGGACACTGCCAAAGTGTTCATGACTGAGGAGGAGATTTCCATCCCAAGTATTGGTACAGAGAGCAGGATAAGACTGGGGGAATTGGAGCAGTCCCAGACAACCAGACTCACAATCTAGGAGTCATTCCCAACTCTTTACTCCCTCTTACTCTCCCCCCCGCCATGTCCGATCTGTTGCCAAGCCCTGAAGAGCTTTACCTCTGCGCCGTCTCTCACCTGTGTGCCCTTCTCTCTTCTGATCCTGCCACCATCTTGGGTTTAGCAATAACCTTTTGCTTGTCCTCCTTGTCTCCACCTCCTGGCTTCCTTCAGTTTTTAGCTCAAATTCTCTTTGCTTCAAGATGTTATTTCTGTCCTCATCAATGCTGGTGCCTTCCCTTTGAGATCACCTTTATGTTCCTCAAGGGTGGAGACTATCTTTTTTTATATTGTCAGCACTTAGCACAGTGTCTAGCTGTTATTAATCATTGAATAAATACCCATTGACTTGACAGTGCTGGGTCCTAGAGAAGATACAAAATTGGTATGAGAACTCATCCTTGCCCTCATGAAATTTACAGTTTATGACAGGAATAAGATGAGATATATACCCTTAAATAGCCAACACTATGGGAGATGCCAGGAGGTCTGATGAGTGCTGACAATATAAAAATAGACATTGTGCCACTAAGTGTCTGAACTTACATCTTCCTGACTCTTGACCCAGGCTCTACCTGTTGTCTCACGTAGCTATCACAGAGAACGGGAGAAGGAAGGCATCATTTTTCAGATGGGGAGGTTAGTAGGAGCAAAAGCAAGGAAGTGGTTAAGAAATTGAATAGAAAAAAGGGCAGATCTGAGGCATTTTCCCAGAATGCCTCACTGTAGTAGTCACTACCCTGGAGAATTACATCACTAAGCCTCCCCCATCTCTCCCCTTTTCCTTTTCCCAGTCTTGGTGCATATGGATACTTCATTAGCTCTTCATTTGGCCCTTGGTTCAGGCACTTAGCCAAACCATTTCCCCCTTTATTTCCAAATTCATATCTAGTTGAAGGGAGAACTTAGTTCATATGGATCTATTTCCAAAAGGACTTAACGCATTGGGATATCAATTCTGCAGAAACTTGCCTCATGCCAATCACCATTGGAATCATTGAGCTAGGGCTTTCAGCTCAGCCATCAGCCACCAGAATGGGTTGGGAATCACAGATTGGAGTTCCTCTGATTTGCTATCATTTTGCAGATGAACAAACTGAAGGTCAGAGAAGGGAAGAGAGCTGCTTGAGGTCACACAGACAATAACTGGCATTTGGGATTTGGACTCAAGTCTTAGGACTCCAAATATAATATTCTTTTTATTCCTCTTTCTATTCTCAGAGTCCTCTAGACTCATCTCTAGCATCACCTGAATCATTTACCATTTTAAAGGTTCCATTTAAATGTGTGATAAAAAACTTCCAAAAAACCCAACCTCCCCCAACCAGACCCAACCTCAGTCTTTTACACCCACTTATCAGCATCATCCTCAATACAACGTTCTTCCAATGTGGCTATACTTCAGCCAAAGTAAACAGCTTTCTAAACCTTAATGTGCTATAGAAATGTAATAGCTATATTCAAGTATCTGAAACCCTGTCACTTGGAAGAGGGATTGGATTTACTCTGCTTGGCATCTAAGAGTAAAATTAAGAGCAATAGGGAGGGTTAGCAAAAAGACAAATTTAATAACGATCATAATAATAATTCACATTTATATTGTACTTCAAGATTTATAAAGAACTTTCCATATAATCACTCTGTAAGGTAGGTAGTGTAAGTATTTTCTTTCATTAGATCCATAATTTCATTGTTGTATGGGGAGCTCAAGGAGCTCCTCTGGTCTGAGGCCTTGTTGAGCTCTTTTCAGGACTACTTATCCACCTTTGGTGTCTACCTTTCACTCAATTCTCACCTGTGACTCTAAGAAGCTGTACCAACCACACCTTGAAAAACTGTCTCAGCAGATGGGCTAAATCAAGTTGAGGGAAATGGAATTAGTGGGATGCCCACCCCCGCATGTGAAGACTTCCCAGTGTGGAACGGGTGGTCGAGAGCAATTTGTTCCAATGGGCCATGAAGGCAACTGAAGTAGGTTTTGTGGAGTGCTCAGAGCTTGTAAGACATTGAAGATGCCAAGGTCATCCACTGCATCCAGCATCATCACCAGTCATCCTGACTTTTGTCCTGCCATCAGACTTTGGTGACTCTGGAAGAGAAAATGAAGCTGATGAGTTTGTGCAACTGCCTCACTTAAATGCAATTCACTGGCAAGTTAAGACATCAGTGTGGGATGTCATTTGTCCCCTTCAAAAAAGGAAGGACCACCACCAATAACGACAAAAATTTCATTGGTGTAAGAAACCAATGAAATCAAGAAATCAATGAAGAAACTTTCTTCATGAATGGCACTTACTCTGCAATTTATAAGCTTGATGAGTTGCCTGAACTCACTGCAGGGTTATGCAACTTTCCTTAGGACACATGATCAATGTGTGTGGAAGGGATATTAGAACCCATGTCTTTCTGTCTATACATTATACCACATTGCCTCTTATGCAAATGCTATTATTCTCATTTTATAGATGAGAAAACTGAGTCATTAAGTGACTTATCTATGAGTTATATAGCTGGCGTGTTTCCAAGTCAGGACTCTAACCTAGGTCTCCTGATTTCAAGTCCAACCCTCAGTATACCTGGAAAAAATTCCTAAACAGCTACAGCTGTTGAAAAGTGGAGTGGGAAGCCTCGAGAGGTGGTGGAGTCTCCTTCACTTGAGGTCTTCAAGTCTGGATGATCACGGTTGTGGATGTTGTTGAAGGAATTCTTCTACATGTCTAGTTTGGACTAAATGACACCTTCTAAGTCCAAGATCCTGTGAATTATTACTATTGAGGGCAATGTTATTTTTTTAAACCTCTTTTTGCATCCCCATTGCTTAGCACAGTACATGGCACAGAGTAAGTATTTGTTAACTTATTCAGGTGAAGCATTGTCTTGTCTAGGCTTCCTTTTCTTAGTAATAATTTAGATGCCAGGTGGTGCTAATAGGGGCAATAAAAGGATTGGACAAACACACAATAAACTCAAAAGTTCTAGGAAATGCCTGGTTTAAATGGGTTGGTTTCCTATGGCCCCCGTGGCATCTTTCTTTTGATTTTAACTATGGCATGCCTCCACTGCAGCTGGAGCTCTTCATTATTTCTGATTGTTACTTCTTTTCTCTCCTGAGCCAAGAGGAAATCTTGGCTGTTCTCCAAGGTGCTTACATTCTACTGGAATGTAACGCAAGTATCATAATCCTTATTTTATACATGAGCAAATTGGGGCTTAGGAAGGCTAAGTGACTTGCCCAGGATGACACAACTAGTAAGAATCAGATCTAGGATTCTAACCCAGGTCTCCAAATGACAAGTATTCAATTATGTCTATTGTGTGGTGCTGCTTTTTCTGCTCCAGGGTGTGCTGATGCTGTTAATTACCTAACAACTTAGTGAGCTTGAGCTGATCTCATTTCTTTCTTCAACCAGGAACCAAGCCCTGGAACTGGAGGGGAGAAGACATGCTAGAGGCAAACTTTGGCAGTTCGTGGTACATTTTAATACCTGCTACCAGGGGAAGCTGGGGCTTGTGGTTCTCTAGAACTTGAGTGTTCTGAGTTGTAGTGGACTAAGCCAATCAGATATCTTACTGGTATTACAGTTGAGTATCTTACATTTTCTTACTGACAATGTTTCAGATGCCTCTTTATTATTGAATATTCATCTCTCCCCTGCCCTCCATCCCCCACTCATTAGGCTCAGATTAGCAGTGTAGGTCACCTTGGAATCCATCTTGAACTCCATTGTTCTTTGGAACACATTATTCCATTCCTTCCTGCATTTCTGGGGGGTGCAGAATAGTCTTGTAGTATTCAAATTCATTTTCCTTTATACTTGAAGGTCCAGTTACTTACAGAATTTATTGTTTCTCAATGGAATTGTTAAATTTAAACACCATGTGTCTTGGAATTTGCAAATTCAGGTTTTTCTCTGGATGTGACCTATAGATCCTTTCAAAGTGCACTTTGCTTTCTGTGTCCAGAGGTTCTGGACAGTTTTCTTGTATTATTTCACACGTTATGACTTTTAGGTTTTCTGACTTGTTATGCTGTTCTGGGAGACCTAGAATCCTTCATTTGTCCCTACTCATCCTGTCTTTGAGACCATTCAATATGTTTTGTTTGTATGGAGACTATGCTTTTGAAAATATTGCTTTTTTTTTCTTCTCTTCTTCTAGATTGTCCTTTACTTCCATGTATTTGCATTCTGAACTAGTAATCACCCCTTTTGTTTTGTGGTTAGACTTGCAAGAAGAGATTCAAGTTTTTTCTATTTTTCCAGTAATTTTTGCTGTGTAGATAATAAATCCTTCTCTTACAATTTTTATTTCTGTTTTAAACCATTCAGGAATTGTATGCTGTGTGATATCCCATGCTCTCCCCCAAATGCCCAGGGTCCTTAACCTCTACCTATTCAGATTCCCAACATTTTCCTTTCTTTTGCAGTATTTATTCATAAATGGTTGAACTCTTCTAGTGAATCTGAACACTACATTGCCTTCTGCTTTTAATGTATTCCCTATTGATTTATCTGCTTATACCGTGCATTAAGTTTAGCATCAATACAGCAAACCCTTAGGAGCAGGAGGTTACCAGGCTGCATAAGGAGCACTAAATAGACCCAGATTAGAAATTGAGCAGGTCAAAGCTCCCCTGCAAATCTGTAGTGGAATTAGGATTGTGAATAGTCCTTAGACTTCTAGTGTGGGAAAAATGGGAAGATCCATTCTTGGAGGGGCAGAGGGAAGAAGGGATAATTGTGGATTTCACAGTTTTATTAAAACCAACATAACATCATCCCAATTGATAATTGGGAATGTGAATGGAATGAACTCACTCATAAAACAGAGGAGAGCTGAAGAATGAATTAGAAAGCAAAACTCAACAATTTATTGTTTATAATGAAGGAATGAATAAGCATTTATTAAATACTTACTAAGTGTTGGAGACACAAATATAAAAGGAAAGTGCTTACATTCCAATAGGAAGGGACAACATACATATGTTATAGTGTCCAAAGAGGTGAACTTTGGTCTGGAAAGTTATAGGGATGGTGAATGGAGTGATGCATGTCTTCTTGGAACAATGACAGAAATGATTTGATTATGGTTTGTGAATTGGAAGAAGGAGGCATTGTGAGTAAAAGCATGCTGACTAAATGATTTGTGGAATTAGTGAGAAGATAACTGGGTGGGTATGAAGTGAAATTCGGCTTGTGCTGACCTGAAATAGTAAGCCAGGTGAGACAGTCACAGGTCAGGTCAGTGGGGCCCCTGAGTGGAAATTCCAGCAACACAGGGCATGATTTCTGGCTGTCAGAGACTCTGGCAAGGAAGATATTCACACAGAATTAAAATGAGGGGTTAAACTAGAATTGATTATGACTTAGCTGAAACTTTAAAAAAAAAGGAAGAAAAAACAAA
>JAQQSU010009483.1:0-12682 GCA_028627135.1 Pseudochirops cupreus | reverse complement strand
CAGGCACTGTGGTTGGGAGATCCATCCTGCCCTACCGAAAAGTGACATAGGAGAGAATAGACTGGGGGAGGGAGGACACACTGGGATGGCTGTTTTGGGGTGGTGGGTAGGGGAAAAAAGGGGAGAAAATATGTAACTCTAAATAAAGCCACCCAGTCAGTTCACCCAAACTGTCCAAGCAAGCTACTCTTGTTCCCAGGCTACAGGCAAGGAATCTTATGGAAACCTATCTCAGTCAACTAGTGGTTTAAAAATTCACTTTTGATCTTATCTCAGAATTTTAAGAATACTTTCTACAGGGATGAAAATCATAAGCTATGATTGATTCTCTTTCACTTTTGCATTGGGAATAAAATTCTTGGAAAGTCTTGATGTCTGGTGTCCTACAGACACAAAGAATGAATCAGTAAACATTTATTAAGTGCCTACTATGTACTGGGCATGTACTAAGCTCTGGGAATACAAAGAAAGGCAAAAACAGTGGCTGCCCTCAAGGAGCTCTAGTCAACATGCAAACGATAATGTGCAGAGAAGGATAGAGGATAAATGGAAGGTAATCTCAGAGGGAAAGGGGAAGAGAAGAAAATAAATATTGATATAGTACCTATTTTGTGCTAAGCATTGTGCTGAGTGCTTTACAAATCTTATGTCCTTTTATACTCACGACTGCCTGGTAAGGTAGGTAATGTTGTTATCTCCATTTGACACTAAGATTAAGGAGTAAGGACTGTTTGCAAGGATTAAAGGAGATCGTCTATGTCAATGATACATTAATGGTAGCCATTACATTTGATTTTGCCATTGGTAGAAAAAGATGGAATGAAGAACTGGGAAGTCAGAAAGGTAAATTAGTTTTTCTTTTGAAAATGAGTGGCAGACAGAAAATTGTATCTTGCTAAGAAGTTTAAAGCTTCTCTCTATAGAGAAAATGGTTGAGAATTTGGTAACAGATGAGATGACAGAAGGATTGGAGTTATTCGTATCCTACAAAAGATTCCACTTCATTTCAATTTAAATAGCATTTATTTAGTGGCAGTTATGTGCAAGGCATCTTGCTAAGTGCTGTGTATACAAAGGCAAAAATTTAAGAGTCCCTGCTTTTAAGAAGCTCATATTCTATGTTCCATATAAAGATAAAAGGGGTAAAATATAAAAGACCTTGAACAGCCAAGGTCTGAGAATAAGATTAATAGCTGAAATAAATCGATAACAGTTAAGACGTAATGAAAAAGGTGACTGCTTGTTACTTAGATGTTCATTTTATTTAAAAGCCTATTATTAAGTATCCTATTTTAAATCCAAAGCTTGGCAATGCTGTTTAGTGTTGAAGTTTATCTGCTTTAATGGCGAATTCTGGTTTTGCCAAATAATAGTTCGTTTTTATTACCGTTTCAAGTAAATCTAATTTAAGGCTGAGCCTATTGTTCCAAGGAAGACACCATCTCCACCTGGTGACATTTTACTCTAATTACAGTTTCAGTTCTTTGGAATTGTGAACATTTCTTGAAAATTAAACATGTATACCTAAACATTTAAAGTGATGATATCACTTTATTATTCATCCCAAGATGCTAGCAAGCTTACCTATCTTCATTTTATCTTTGTCAGTGAGGACGTCCCTATGTAGAAGAAGGGCTGCTGGGGGTCAATGGTGACAGATGGCCAAGACAGCTGTGAACATTTGGTTGTTGATAAAAGGTATATGCCACCTATTAAATGCCTCCGAGATTGGCTTGGCAGAAAAGGAGCCTCAGATATTAACGAACAAATCCTGGTCCCAGACATAGAATCTTAATGGGGGAGGATGAGAATAGAAATGGCCACTCTCTGGATCTCAGGTTCCTCATTTGTCAAATTGGAAAAATATTACTTGTACTGAGGTCAGAGCCTCCAAAGTGGAAGGGGGGGAGAGTGAAAGAAGATCCTTTAGGGTGTGGGGAAAAATATTAGGACTTCAATTTCTATTTATCGTTATTTAAAAACAAACAATAAAATTGAACTTTACTAATATTTAATATGTAGACTGAATGTTAAACCTCTACTCAGTCCATACACTAGATTTTTGTTCTATTAATAAAGTTTACCTTTATTGTATGATTTTAATTTTAATTTTGTGTATATTTCATCACGTGTATGATACATTATTAATTCAGTAGTACATGTATGTAATTTACAAATAATTTTTAAAAATGAATACATATAAATAATATTTAAATACACACAAATAAGTATATACATATACATTTGAAATAAAATGCATATTTTAAGTGCATCTTCAAACTTTTTTTTTTTTACTGATAAAGATGTATGATCAAAAGTTTGGCAATCACTGACTTCATATGGTTTAAATTTTCCCCTAACTCCTTCATTTTTCCTAACTGCCTTATTTCTGTCTAAGGCACTCATTACCTAGGTGACATCCTCAACTTCCCTCACTCGCTGTATATAACCAAGCTGTTCAATGCCTCTGAAACATTTCTTGTATACCATACCTTTTCTCTTCCTTACGTAGCCACCATGCTGGTATGGACCCTCATCCCTGTACCCCAGACTATTGTAGTTGCCTGCTGGTTGGTCTCCTTGCTTGAAGTTTCTCTTATTCCAGTTTATCCTCCATTCAGACACTAAAATGACATTCCTAAAGCTTAGGTCTGAGTATCGATACTCAATGAAATCCAGTAACTCCCTATTACTTTCAGGATCAAACATAAAACCCTTCGTAACTTTGCCTCTTTCTACATTTTCTGCCTTCTCTACGACAGAGGTATCATATATGCAGTAGCAACACCCCTGCCTGGGGTCAGAACCATATTAAAATGTAATTAGGTGTAGAGGGCCAATACTGAGGCAGTCATGGGTAGAATCATGGGTAGAGTCTGGGTCAGGATTTCCCTAGGCCTCCACCCCCTCCCCGCCCTCCTCCTGAAGGCTCATTGTTGCTTAGGTTGACTGGCTCATACCGAGAAGTGATTACCAAGAAGTGATCACATGTGCACACAATGGAATAAAGTACTAGGAGGTAGAATACCAGATGTAATCACTTTTGCTATTAGTATATAAACCCTTACTTTCAGATAAATAAATGGACTGCCTAGATAGCTTCCTACCTGGCTTGTGTCTCATCATTCCCACACTCTCATGTTCGGGCATCCGTTAGGAAATATTTAGCAAAATAAATAAAAATACAACGGAACGTAGATAATGTTAATCTGTCATTTTCTAAGTCAATATACAGCCCACAGGGATCCTTATGCAAGATTTAGTGGCCCCTGTTTCTCTTTGAGTTTGATACCATTTTTCTATGTTCAGTAACACTAGCCTTTTTGTTGTTCCTTGTACCTGACTTTTTCTCTTGATTCTCTGTCTTTTCACTGACTGTCCTGGAATGCTTTGTCTTCTCAACTCTGACCACTGACTTCCATGTCTTACTTTAAGATTCAGTTCAAAATCCCACTTTCTGCAAGAGGACTTGCTTGTTACCCACGCCAACCATCCCTTCTATCCCCTCTGAGATTACTTCTCATTTTTGTTGTTCAGCTATGTCTGATCCTTCATGACCCTATTTGGGGTTTTCTTGGCAAAAATATTGGAATGTTTTGCCATTTCTGTCTCTATATTATTTTACAGATGGGGAAACTAAGGCAAATAGGGTTAAATGACTTGTCCAGGGCCATGTAGCTGGTAAGTACCTGAGGTCAGATTTAAATTCTACTCTAACCACAGTGACAGCTAGCTACCCACCTCCCATTTACCTTATATGTATACATATCCCAGATATACATAGTTGTTTACCTATTGTCTCCTCTATTAGAGGGTAAGCTCCTTGAATACTGAGATCATGTTTTTATGCTTGCAGTCCAGCATATGGGACAATGCATTATACTTATTAGTCACTGCTTTGCAAAGTTTCCCAGCTTCTATTCTAGAAGATCAATTAAATTTTTTCTTGTTTTCTTCAGTTCTTTTGTTAAGTCTTCTATAAAATCTATTAACTCTAGGAGTTTCTTATCTCATACTATTTCTTCGTTGTATTAGGAGATCTTTGCTTGGTCATTTTCCTCAGTCTCTGTGCTAGGGAATTAACTTTGAATATTCTTTCAATTGTTGAGGGGCAGATGAATTGTTGTTGAGAAGGGACTCATGAGTCCCTTCAGTTAATTTCAAATTTTTTTTTGACTCAGTTACTGCTTAAGTCCAAAATTTTAGTGTCTGTTTCTATATGTTGTGAGTGAAATTCATAAGGTAGACTGAGGCACTTTTTACTGAGCAAGAAAATTTAATAAGCAGGTCCATGGCTTTGTCTCAGGTAGTCTAAAACCATTAGAACAAGATATACTTTTTAAAAAAAAAGTATAGAATTAGAACAAAGAACAGAACAGGGTAGATGAGAAAATAATACGATTGGTTATAGTGTTGGTTACATCATGGTGTTGAAGACAACATGATTGGTTACATAGATGGGTAACAATATGATTGGTTGAAAGTTGAGAATGAGGGGCTGGCAACAATTTCCTCCTTCCCTCCTGTGACTACAAAATGTTCATTGTTGGAGTCTACCTACAAGGTCAGAGATAGGGGACCAGATATCCTTGAAGAATAGCTTAGTGGTATACAGATATTGGACCAGACTTCTTGGTGTTCACCCACTTTCCTCAAGGATAGCAGGTTTCCTTGAGGCAAGAAGGAGAGCTAGGTTTCTTTTTTTGTTGGTTTTTGGAGGAGAGAAGGCAGGGCAATTGGGGTTAAGTGACTTGTCCAAGGTCACACAGCTAGTAAGTGTTAAGTGACTGACACTGCATTTGAACTCAGGTCCTCCTGACTCCAGGGTCGGGGTGCTCTATTCACTGCACCACCTAGCTGCCCAGAGAACTAGATTTCTAAACTTGACTCCTTATATGCCAGGTTCAGAGACAAAGAACAATGACTTATGCAGTTACTGGACAAAATCAATTATAGAGTTAAATGAAATGCAAAATCAATGTTTGCTTTTCTCATGGGTATGGACTGAAGAGCCTATAATTGTGATGAACTCTGGAATGGGCAGTAAGGCTCTTGGTGCTCATCTGCTCCAACTTCAAATGATTAAATTTTTTCTTTGATTTAGTATTGGTATGAACCTGAAATGAGGGGCCTTGGTGGAGGGTAGGCAGAAGATGATGCTGATGGTAGAACTTATGCTTTCAAAAACATTCTAAGAGAACTTGTCTTGTGGGAGTTTGATTTCTACTTTTTTGATAACTGATATTTTACTTCATTTGGCGCATTTTTCTTTAAAGTGGAAGTATAAAAAGTTGGGTTTAGTTAGAGACCTTCACTTCACCATCTTGTTCTCACTCATAGTGTTCTACTAATTTTATAAACCTTAAAGTTCAACATAAATGTGTATCGTAGTAGTTGTTGTCATGGATAGGATCAGGGTCTGTGCTTTCATTGACATAAGGAATAGCCAAATAAGGACATTCCTTCTATCCATGTAGATTTGTGAATTCTTTGCAATTTCTATTAATTTATTTTGGAGAGGGGGAAAGGCAGGGTAATTGGGGTTAAGTGACTTGCCCAAGGTCACACAGCTAGTAAGTGTGTCAAGTGTCTGAGGCTGGATTTGGACTCAGGTCCTCCTGACTCCAGGGCTGGTGTTCTATTCACTGCACCACTAAGCCACCCAAAATTCTTTGCAATTTTTGCTCTCAGAGAGTTGCCATAGGCCTGGCACATAGTAGGTGCTTAATAAATGCTTATTAATTGACTAATTAAATTTAACATGGCAATACTAGTATTACCCAGCTTCTCTGAAACCTCCCCTCTTGTCTTCTCTGTGTATTTTAAAAGTGCTTCATTAATGTTCTTGTTTTCTGTTCTTCCCTATTTTCCTATCCGTTTTGGTCAGAAACCCTGAGGGTCTTCTCTTCCTACATTGATTTTTTTTTAAATTAGGTAGAAGGGGTCTTTCTTTGGCTCACTTCTTACCTAGGCTTCATCACTGAATGGGTACTGCTTCAGTCTTAAGTGAGAACTCAGAAAGACCTTAGCTTAAAAAGGCCAAGGTCTCTCTGCATCTAGGACCATCTTCAGTCATCTTGATCTATATCTGGCCACTGGACCCAGATGACTCTGGAGGAGAAAGTGAGGCTGGCGACTTTGCACAATCCTGCCTCACTTAAATCCAATTCACTTGCAAGTCATGATGTCACCTTCCTGATGTCACGATCCTCTTCGAGAATGAAGGACAACCAACAACGACGATAGCAGCAATCACTATTACTATGCCTACCACTCTCTCCACTGATTCTGTCTTCCCGAATAAAATTAATTCTTTAAAACAAAATTAGCATCAAGCAAGATGATTTTGTGTTATAATGGTCATGCTCTCATTCTGCATCTACAGTCCAATGACTCCACCAAGAGGTGGGAGGCATGCTTCATCATTAGTCTTTTAGACTCATAATTGGCCATCATTGTTCAGAGTTCTTAAGTCTTTCAAAGTTGTTACCCCTTATAATATTGTGGTTGTTTAAATAATTCTCCTGATTTTGCTCACTTCACTCTGTATTAGTTCATGCAAATCTTCCCAGGTTTCTCTGAATATGTCCTTTTCATCACTTCTTATGAAACAATAATATTCCATTATATTCATAGACCATAATTTGTGTAACCATTTCCCAATTGTTGAGTATCTACATTGTTTTCAGTTCTTTTCTGCAAGGGAAAGGGCTGCTAGGAATATTCTTGTTCATAGGAATCTCTTCCTTCTTTCATTGATCTCTTTGGTTTCTAGTAGTGCTATCACTGAGCGAAAGCATATATTTGTAGGGATTAGTGCCTAAGAGTGCAGTAATTTCAGAATCATTTCTGGAATGGTTACACTAATTCACAACTCTTTTAACAGTAGATTAATGTAACTGTCTTCCCATAGGTTTTCCAATAAGTATTTTCCCCTTATTTGTTATCTTTGCTAAGCTAATGGATGTAAGGTATAATCTAAGAGTTGTTTTAATTTTTGTTTCTCTTATTATTAATGATAGAGAGAATTTTTATGTGATTGTTGGTAGTTTAGAATTTTTCCTTGCCTATTTATATCCATTTAGCATTATTTATTGGGGAATGGCTCTTTTTCTTATATATTTATGAATTATTTAAATAGCCCGGATATCAGGCCTTTATCAGACAAATTTCCTGCAAAGATTTTTTTTTTCTAGGTGATCCTCAAGAGATACAGTACTACCAGTTTGAGTCCAGTATGGAGGAAGAAATTGACTTCTGAGAGAGAAGTGATCTTGGAGCTTGGAAAGGCTTTCTCTCTTTTCACCCCCTTTACTTCCAATCCACTAGGGCATTTAACAGTAGAATTACTCAATTAGTATCCATATCCACATCCAAAAGTTAGAAAGTCAGCTCATGAGAATTTGTGACCCTGATGAGAGAGCAGAAACATATATAATTCAGATAGACCCAGATATAAAAAGGTAGTCACTTAAGGACAGAAGCAGCTTCAGGGAATGGCTTCTAGCAGCAAAGAAGATAAATGTCTCAGGATTTGAGAGCCCTTACAATCAGAATTAGACATACAGAAAAGAGCAGATCTTGCTTTCCAGCAGAGATGCTAGGCCAAGAGGGGAGCTTTCTGAGGACTCCATAGGAATGAAAGTACTTTAAGCCCCCTTCATACTAGAAGAGTAAGTAGTCTTGTCCACATTTGTTCCCTACATACATGCCTCATTGCCACCATACATTGTTTATTTCCACTCTTCTTATAGACATTGAATGTATTTGTGGGACAATGCAGAGGTTTATAGTGGGGATGTTAGTAGCTTCTGGTCTCACTATTCCATTTTAGGAAATTTCCTTGTTATGTTCTAATTGTGATTGTTAACTGACAATATAAAGTATACTAGTGAGGGATATATGGATTATACATTAGCTAGGGGAGTAGTCAACCCTCCAGGAACGCAAACTGAAAACCCATAAATGTTGAGTTGAGTGAATAGATCAGAGAGCGTCCTACAGAGTGAAGAAGCTAGAAGAAAGGAGATCAATTAGAAGTCTATTATAATTATAATAATGAGAGATATTTAAGGCTTGAACAAGCACATTAGAAATGTGGGTGAAGGAAGAGATTGATGCAAGAGATACTGTTAAGGTAGAGTCGATAAGATACAGCAACTGATTGGATTTGGTGAACGAAAAAGGGGAAAGATCATGGGTGACTGTAAAATGATAATTAGGTGACTGAGGAACGACAGTGTCCTCAATAGAAATAGAGGTGTTTTCAGGAGAGAGACATATTTAGGAGAGACTTAATGGTTTTTCCTTGGACATATGTTAAAGGTGTTCAGCTGGCAGTTGAGGATGACAAACTGGAGTTAAGGAAAGAGATGAAGGGTGCATGACATGAGTGTCAACACCAGAGAGATGAAAACTGAACCCGTGGTAGATGAAGCCATCGCTAAGGAAGAATGTAGAGTCATAAGATAAGAGGTTTTAGAACAGATATTTTGGGGAGAACCTCACTAAGAGGCAAGATTATGAAAGATGATCTAACATTGGAAACTGATCTTCAGAGAGGTCAGAGGAGAAGTAGATTTCAGTGCCATAGAACCTAAAGGAGAACATTGAAGAAGAGAAGGTGGTTTAGACTATCAGAAACATTGAGGAGAATAACAACTGGGAAATGGCCAGAAGTGGCCAAAGAGGGGTACCTTCATCAGAGTTGGTAGTTAGTAGATTATTGGTAAATTTAGATATGAGTTTCATTGGAATAGTGGGACCATGGTGGGGCTAGATTTCAAGGGGTTTAAAAATAAGTGGAAGGAAATAATGAGTAGAGACAACTCTTACTATGAATTTGGCTGTGAAAGGGAAGAAAGATAGGAAATGATGGCTTCCTGAATCTGCGCTACTTTCTCATTTTATTTCAGTTGTCCATCCTTGGGAAAAACTCAAGTATTTGGCCTACGTAGCCATCCAGTACAGTGACTCAGTGGGAATAATCAGCCCCTCTAAGAAAAGAAAAACGTAATAAATGGTGGCAAAAGACACACTTCACCCTGAATAGATAATGCATTGAAATATCTGGACATTTGGTTAATGTGATCTCAAATGCAGGGTATTTGGATAAATCTATATACAACTGATTAAAATTTTTGGTTTTCATCTAGATGATTGGTGTGATGCATGTATAATGGGGAGACCAACAAAGACTGAAGGTTTGGAGAGCTGAAGACAGAGACATTTAAATGTAAAGCTGATTGTTAAAGTGAAACTCACTGGAACAGACTTATGAACTAGTTTTAGGAGCATAGCTACCAACAGAATTCTTAAAAGTAGTAGTATCTGGGGACCCAAATGGCAAGTTGGGTCAGTGAGCCCCAAGGCAGGAAAAACAAACAAATAAATGAATAAATATACATCTATATCTATATCTATACCTATATCTATATCTATCTATTTACATACATATATAATTCATTCTGTTATTATATTAAAGACTGAATCACATACACACTTGACTCATACCCTGATTACATTATTAAAGAACCAATTAATTTTCCTTGCCATGTACAAAGTTTTATGCAAACCACCATTTTATAGATGAAATAATGGAGAACTGGGGACAAATTGCTATTTCCTGAGTAGTGTGATGATTTTCAGAGTCAAGGTGAGTTCTACAGTATTATGTTTCCCTTTTGCTGTATGTCATAGTCTTGGAAAATTAATGTTCTCCTTGGTGAATATCATTACTTTTCCAAAGACAGTCAAATGAAATGATTAATCTAGAAGAGGCAATTGCAGAATAGCTAGTGTAGAAGATGAATGAAATGATGATATCAATGACATATTGAATTTCTCTTGAAATAAGAATGTCATTAATATTAGAAAATCATTCATCAGCTGGGAGCTACTCTTGAGACAGGAAAGCTGTCAGCTTGAGGAGGCTTTGAAGTAATAGCTTAGAGTAGAGTTGCGCAATAGCAAATCAGTAGATTTATTGGCTTATCTAAACTGAGCTATTACCAGTGGGTTAGTTAGACATTTTTCTTGTCTCCCATCTTCTGTCTGACTTTCTCACCTCTCTTTTCTGTGCCAATGTATCCCATTCTCTGACATCTCATAAAGCTCATGCATTCTCATGTTTTCAGTCATCACTTTTATGTTTATTATTCGTAAATCAGTATCTCCAGTTGTTGCCTCTTACCAGAACTTGACTTGTGCATCTTCAGCTGCGTACTGTCCAAAATTTCTACTTTGTTTCCCCATTGTCATCAGAAACTCAACAATTTCAAGTAAAACTTATTGATTTCCCTCAAAATTACTTCTTCCTGTTAATTTTTTTTCTTTATCAATGGCACCACTGTTCTTCCAATCATTAAAGTTTATAAAATATGATGTCAACTTTGCATCTCTCTTCTTCATCCTTATATTCAGTGAGTCACCAAGGTCTATCAATTCTTCCTTCAATATCATCATCACATATCTATTCTCTCCAGGTCCTTTTAGTTCCAATAATCACATCAGAATTTTTTATATGCATAATCAAGTATTTTGTCACATGGGGGAAGTAAATATGGAATCAATGTCAGAAACTATAGCATTTGGCAATGTGTTTCATTATACAGGGATAGGGAAGTAATTATTGTAAGAGATTTGAAAAAAAAATCTAGTAGGACAAGCCAAGACGGCACAGTAAGAGGAAACAGCATAACCCAGCTCCCCTGACAACTACTCCTACAAAGATCTCAGAAAAGCACCAGACCAAGTAGAGATCTGAAATCTAATATGAAACCATAATGAGTCAACTTTTAAGCACAAGATCACAATTTTGGGGCACAGGCAAGTGACCAGAGCAGGAGCCATGGAACAGAGGTTGCCTAGGATCAAGGATCCAAATCCCAGGAGTAGAACAGGGCTGCATTATATCTGACCCTAGAGAGGGGATTTGGACCTCAGATTGAACTCCTGAGTGCAGGGGACATGGTACTGTCACTCTAACCCAGGAGAGTGAATCTCAAAATTGATGGTGGTAGAACCAGGTTACAGTGCTATCTCATTTACCCATGGGAGAAAATCTTAGAACCAGACCCAGGGGACAGAACAGAGCCACAGCATTGTGACTCCAATCCAGGAGAAGCAATCTATGAGTCAGACTCAGGGAACAGAACAAGCCATAGTGTGGTCCCTGGACCCAGAGAGAGAGAATAGGGGTAAGGAAAAGGAATAAGGATTTATTAAGTGTTTACTATGTAATAGGTACTGTAACAGATATTTTGTAAATATTTCATTTGATATTTCTGGTAAAATAGCATTATTAGGCCCATTTTACAGTTGAGGAAACTGAGGCAGACAGCTGCTAACTGTGTTGACCAGAATCACGTAACTAGGAAGTTTCTGAGCTGAACTTGAATTCAGGTCTTCCTAACTCCAGGTTCAGCATTCTATCTATTGTGCCACCTAGCTGCCTTTGGAGGCGATGCTGTCATTCCGAACCTATAGCTTGCCAACAGATTGATATCAACAACTGACTCCTTAAACACAGCACTAGGCCAATTCTATAGCTTTATTGCCTAGACCCAATCTAGGGTATGGAGCTAGAATTCCCAGGAAGGCAGCTACTAGAATGTATCTGGTCAGACCACATAGGGTCCTTTTAAAGTTTATTACTACTTGGTCCAAGACACTCTAGTGGTCCTTGAAGAATATAGCAGATAATATTCAAAGAATGTAGTGGCAAGAGAAAACATGGGCAGGAGAAAGGGAGGGGAAAAAAGAGAATAGATTCAGGAATTAGTTATAAGAATAATAAACTCTAAGATCAGAAGGGGGAGCATGAAGAAGGATTTAAAAGGAAAGAAAGGATAATAATCTGTTACAAAGAGGGGGTAGGGACCAAAGAGAGGAATAAAGTATAAGAGAATTGAAAGGAATGAAATACACAATTAAGAATCATAACTGAATGTGAATGAGATGAACTCACCCATAAAAATGGAAGAGAAGAGCAGAATGCGTCAGAAAGTACAATCCCAAAAATATGTCTTTTACAAAAGAACCACACTTGAAACATAAAGATTAACATAGAGTTAAAATAATTGGTCAAAGCAAAATCTACTGCGTTTTCATCGGACTCAAAAACACAAATCATGATCTCAGAGTAGGTAATGGCAAAAATAGCCTTGTTTAAAGGAGATAAACATGGAAACTACATTATGAGGAAAGGTACTTTAGGCAATGACTACTATCATTACCTAACATATTTGGATAAAAAGGCACAGGATCTAAATACCTGAAAGAAAAACTAACTGAATTCCAAGGAGAAATAAACCATAAAACTATAATAGTGAGAGACCTCAGTGCATCCTTTTCAGAGTTACACAAACCTGACCAAAAATTAAAAAAAGAATTTAATGATTTAATCACAATTTTAGAACATTTTAGATACATTTATGGAAATTACTGAATTAGAATTAAAATGGATACTTACATACATACACACACATATTTCTTAGCTCTACCTTTAAATATCGACTGCATTTTAATGCATAAATCATAAACAAATGAAGAAAAGCAACATTTTAAACATATATTTTACTGAATACAATGAAATAAAATTATATTTTTAAAAGTTGATGAATAAAGGATTGAAAATTAAGTGGAAACCAAATAATGTAATCTTAAAGAACTGGTGAGTTAA
>JAQQSU010009482.1:0-12682 GCA_028627135.1 Pseudochirops cupreus | reverse complement strand
ACACAGGAGAGTAGGGGGGATGGTGATGAGAGGTGGGATGATGGAGGGGAGGGGAGGGTGGGGGGGAGGGTTGATGGAAATACACACTTCTGTAAAGGGAAAAGGGTAGAGAATAGAACAAGGTGGGGGGGGCAGGATAGGAAGGAGGGACATATAATCAGTCTCTCACAATATGCCCACTGTGGAGATGTTCTGCATAATTACACACATACAGCCTGTACTGAACTGCTTGTCCTTCCAGTAGGGATGGGTGATGGGGGAGGAAGGGAAAGAATCTAGAATTTAAAGTTCTATAATCAAATGTTGAAAATATATATGTATGTATGTATGTATACATTATTGTTATTATTATTAACTACATCCAACTGGGAATTAAGATATACAGGCACTGGGATAGGGAGACCCATCCTGCCCTACAAGAAAGTCAGAGGGGCAGTGAGGGAGGACATAGAAGACAGCAGATTGGGGGAGGGGCTATACAGGGGGATCACTGTTTTGGGGTGGTGGGTAGGGGAAAGATGAGGAGAAAATTAGTAACTCAAAATCTCATGGAAATGATGTAAACAAGAAAATAAATAAATTAATTTTTTAAAAAATAGCAAGAAGACAATGTAAAGATGAGCACTGTACTTGGTAAGTCAGAATGGGGTAAAGAAGGAACCCAGACAAGGGATCTAGGAACATTTTGAAGAGAGGGAGAATATTCAGCACTAGGAGGGAGATGGAAGGGTTTAGAGAGCAGGGATCACCTGAGCTAAGCCAGGAAGGAAGCCAATGATGCTGAGCAGAGAAAATGGGCCAGAGGTGGGGCCTCTTAACAGAGGCAGAAGCTCTGTCTACCAGGAGATTTATCATTGATTCAGAGCTGGAAGGAGTCACTGAATCCAACCACCTTATTTTACAGATGAGGAAACTAAGGCAGGGTCACCCTATTACAAAGTCTTGGAGGCAGGAGAACATTGAGGGACTTTTTTCCTGTTTTCTTTTTGCTTTTCCCTCTGACCGACTATTCTACAGGTTCACATTCATTAAAAAAAGCCATAGCTCATTAGCCACTACTATTGTGTTAACTCTTCCTAGTCCACCAGAAGACACAAGTCATTCAAAGTCGAGACTTTTAATGAGACAGTGATCTAACATTTCCCACAAATATACAAACCCTCAGTGAGACAAGGCATTGGGAGCACGTGGGATTGGGGCACATCTGTGGCCTGGCTGGCTCTCCGGCCTGAAATGCTCTCCCTCCTCAGCCCCCTCCTGCCTTCCCTGACTTTCTTCAAGTCTCAGTTAAAGTGACACCTTCTGTAAGAAGCCTGTAGTTCTGCCTTCCCTGTGAAACTCCCCCAACCAATCCTGCATACACCCTAGTTGTACGTAGTTGTTGGCAGTCATCTGCCCGTTGTCTATCTCCTTAGACTGGCGGTTCTCAACCTGTGGGTTATGTTCAATTTGTAACAATGAAAATACATCCTGCATATCAGATATTTACATTACAATTCATAACAGTAGCAAAATTACAGTTATGAAGCAGCAATGAAAATCATTTTATTTTGGGAGGTCACCACAACATGAGGAACTGTATCAAAGGGTCACGGCATTAGCAAGGTTGAGAACCATTGCCTTAGACCATGTTTTTCTATTCTACCACTGAGTCCCAAGCTATGTCTCTTAAACATGGAGCCACAGGCCAAATGGGTTTGGGGTGACAACGCTCTGTTTCATCAACTTATTAAATATCTAATTATATTTGAGCTATAAATGATGAAGTCCTAGAAGGGCTTCAAAATATTTGGAATATCCTCGAAGCTCTACTGTCATTTGATTTTCATTTTGCTGGAATGATAGTATGAAGGCTACACTGGGCAATGTCATGGCTCACATCATTTGGAAAACTTCACGTTCAAAACTCCAAACAAGTGCAGCCTAAAAGCTTTGTAATCAACAAACTAAGAAACCAAGCTCCACTCTGGGATCTAGTTACTCCATTTGTTAAAGCATCAGCCACCTTCCTTGGTGGCTTTGAAAATGGCTTTGCTAAAATGGCCAGACACCAGAAGGTGGCACTCACTGTCCTCTGGGAATATTCTGGGTCTCCTGATCCAGCTCAGGGCAAATCCCTTAAAGGATACTTTTGAAGCAAAACTCACTTCTCCGGCTCTTGAGTATGAATGATTGCATTTGGAGGAACCAAAAATGAGGTTGGCTCTATTAGCAAGAAAGAGAATAATGCCTTGTAATTATCTATTAATTATTAGGAACAAATCAGGTCCATCTCCATTTTGCCAACAGGAAAAAAGGGAGTGATAAATTCCAGCCAGACAATACAATTGCTTTGGCTCAGGGTTATTGTAGGAAGTAACTTTATAATCAAAGGATTTGTTTTCTGTTGTGTTGGGTTTTGTGTTTTGGTTGTTTTTTTGTTGTTGTTGTTTTAATCCTGGCACTATTGCATAATGAAATGTAAAGTTTAAGAATGCCCTTTTAAATACCCACTGGTGAAATCACTAGGGGCTATGATAATAGGGGCACCAAGTTTTTTTTTTATGGTATTTTCATTCTAAAGAGTTCAAAAAATATTTCTATTTATAATATCATTTTTTTCCTTTGAGGGGAGTTAAAAAGCCTGCCAAAAATTTTTAATTGCTATTTTAAACACAGGAAACTGAAGTTTAGGGAGATTCAGTGCCTTACCCGCAATCAAGCTGAGTCACAAATCTCAGAAGTGAAAGGACCTCAGTGTCTGCCTCCAGGTCAACCCATCACTAAAGGAGAGTCCCCTTTATCAGCTACTCATAATGTGCCCAGCAGCCTGGAAAGGAGAAAGAGCACTGGCTTGGAGTCAAAGGACCTGGAGTCCTATTGCACCTACATATATGACCTACCCATCATTCACTCAGCCTCAGAATTTGGTTTTTAGTTGGAGTTTGGGTTTGGTTTTTTTTTTCTTTTATTTTGTTGTAAAATGGGGTAGGGGATGGACTAGATTTTCAGTTTACTTTGTATTGCCCAGAACCAGGGCACCATAATGCATCTTGGTCATTTCCAAACCATGTGCTATCTTCCCCCCACCCCACCCCATTAGAATGTAAGCTTTACCTTACACTGTAACAACTGGCACTAGTCAACAGGAAGTCTTTACTTAAGAGGGTTGACAGACCTTTAAAAACCAGTCCATATAAAAATATAATTACCCAGATTAGCAAAAGAGGAAATGGAATACTGAAACATAAACATACAAACTTCCCAGATTAATAGAAGAGGCAATAGAATGTTCAAATATCCCTAACTTAGAAAAAGAAATTGGCCAAGCCATAAAAGAGCTCCCTAAGAAAATAAAATCCCCAGGACCAGATGGATTCATAAGTGAATTCTATCAAACATTTAAGGAATTCTAATACTATATAAACTATTTGGGAAAATAGGCAAAGAAAAAGTCCTACCAAATTCCTTTTATGACATAAATATGGTTCTGATACCTAACCCAGGAAGAGAAAAAACTATAGAACAATCTCCCTAACAAATATTGATACAAAAATCTTAAATAAAATACTAGCAAGAAAATTACAGTGCTATATCACAAAGATCATGCACTATGACCAGATGGCATTTATGCCAGGAATGCAGGGCTGGTTCAACATTGGGAAAATTATCAGCGTAATTGACCCTATCAATAACAAAAATTTTAAAAAACATATGATTATTTCTATAGATACAGAAAAAGCTTTTGACAAAATATAGCTCATTCCTATTAAACATATTAGAAAACATAAGAATAAGATGGAGCTTTTCTTAAAACAATATATATTATCGATCTAAAACCATTAGCAAGTATTATCTGCAATGAAATAAGCTAGAAGCCCTCCCAAAAAGATCAGAGATGAAGCAAGGATCCCCATTATTAACACAATTATTCAACATTGCACTAGAATTACTAACTATAGCTGTAGAGAAGGAAAAGAAATTGAAAGAATTAGAATGAGTAATGAGGAAATAAAGCTACCATTCGCTGTAGATGATATAATGGTATACTTAGAGAATTCTAGAGAATCAACTAAAAAACTAGTTGAAATGATTAACAACTTTAAAGTTACAGGATATGAAATAAATCCATACAAATCATAATCATTTCTGTATATGCCCAACAAAACTCAACAGGAAGAGATAGAAAGAGATATTTCATTAAAAATAACTGCAAACAATATCAAATACCTGGGAATCTACGTGCCACAACAAAGCCAGGGACTATATAAACACAATTACAAATTGCTTTTCAAATAAATAAAGATAGATCTAAACAACTGTAGAAATACTCATTGTTCATGGGTACACCGAGCCAATATAATAAAAATGATGATTCTACCTAAATTAATTCATTTATTCAGTGTCATAGCAATCAAACTACCAAAAAAATTTTATAGAGCTAGAAAAAAAAGGAATCACAAAATTCATCGAGAAAAGCAGCACAAGGTCAAGAATATCAAGAGAATAAATGAAAAAAATCTGAAGAAAGGTAGCCTAGTAGTGTTAGATTTCAAAGTATATTACAAAGCAGTAATCATCAAAATAATCTGGTACTGGCTAAGAAATGGAGTGATAGATGAGTGGAATAGATCAGATATACAATACATAGTAGTAAATTCTCATAGTAATCTAGTATTTTAGAAACCCAAGTTTTGGGAACAAGAACTGATTATCTGACAAAAAGTTCTGGGAAAACTAGAAATGAGTTTGACAGAACTGAGGCATAGATCAATGTCTCACATTGTTTATCAAGCAAGATAAGCTCAAAATGAGTACATTTTTTAAACATGAAAGGTGATATAAGGCAATTAGGTAGACATGGAAATTTTTTCCTGCCAGATCTATGGATAAGGTAAGAATTTATGACCAAAGAAGAGATAAAATGGATAACTTTGATTACATTAAATAAAATAATTTTTGCACAAATTAGAAAGAAAGCAGAAAACTGGAGGAAGGGAGTAATTCATATCAAATTTCTCTGATAAAGGTCTCATTTCTTAAGTATACAGGAAATTAAGTCAAATGCATAAAATATGAATCATTCCTCAATTGATAAATGGTCAAAGAATATGAACTGACAGTCTTCAAATGAAGAAATATGAATCCATAGTTATATAAAAAAAATACTCTAAATCACTATTGATTAGAGAAATGCCAATTAAAACAACTCTGAGGTACCACCTCATGCTATCAGATAGCTTAACATAAAAGAAAAGGAAAGCAATAAATGCTGGAGAAAATGTGGGAGTGAAAGGCACACCAATGCATTGTTAGTGGAGTTGTAAACTGGTCCAACCATTCTGGAGAACAATTTGGAACTATGCCAAAAGGGCTATAAAATTTTTCCTGCCCTCTGACCCAGCAATGCCCATACTAGGTTCATATCCCAAAGAGAGCAGAGAAAAAAGAAAAGTGCCTAGATGTACAAACACATTTAGAGTAGCTCTTTTTGTGGTGGCAAAGAATCAGAAATTTGGGGGATATTCATCAACTGAGAAATGACTGAACAAGTTGTGTTATATGATTGTGATGGAGTATTGCTGTGCTATAAGAAAGGACAAGCTGTATGGTTTCAGAAGAAATGATGAAGGCTTATATGGACTGAGGCAAAGTGAAGTGAGCAGAACCAAGAAAGCATTGTACACAGTAACAGCAATATTGTGCAGTGATCAGCTGTGAATGATTCTGATCAGTACAATTATGGGAGATATTTCCAAAGGACCCATGACAACAAACGCTCTCCCCTTCTAGAGAGAGAATGGCTGAAGCCTGGATACAGATTGAAGAGTGCATTTTTTTCACTTTCTTCATTTTTCTCGATTTTTTTTGCAACATGGCTAATATGGAAATATTATTTCCATTATAATTCACTTGTATCATTTTTATTATAATAATGTTTGCATCATTCCACATGTATAATTGATATAATATTTCTCCATGGGTGAGGGAGAGTGGGATAGAGAGAGAAAATTCAGAACGATTTTTTTAAAAGAATGTTAAAAATAATAACAATTTTTTAAATAAAATAAATAAAGCATGTAAAATTTTTTAAAAGAACCAGATCAAGAAGCAGGAATGGAGATTCCCTGACTACCATTAGTCCAACTGACCACATGGATGATGGCAGATACTGTGTATTGTGTGATGATACAAAGTCTAACTGCTGGCAGAGCCGAAAGAGCATAATTTGGGAGTTGCTGACTTGGTACTGGGTGAGCCACAAAAGGGTTATCCATCCCTCTTTCTCAGTCTCTTTCCTTTGTAGCTGGATAAGGCAGGATTCTGAGATGCCCACGAGGTTGGTGGTAGCCCAGGGAATAAAGTGGTATAAGAGACAGTGAGCTCCCAGGGTATTTGGTGGAAATACGTTGTGACTTCTATTCTTGCTGCATATTCCAAGTAAATATCCTTTAGTAAAAGACTAACTGATATGGCTTAAATTAAATCATGGCACTGATCACAGGTAGTTAACATAGCAGAACAGATTCTGAAATGGGGTTTAAGTGGGATCACCCTAACAGGAGGCTCCAATCTGATCCCTGAGGGGGAAATGTAGCCAATCTCACCCTGGGAACCAGAACTGCTGGTGTGAATGGACAATGTACATAAATGGACATATATGTAAAGGGCACTGCAAACTTTAAACACAAATAGCAAATTATTGTTCTGTAGGTCACTTTGACTTAACTGCTATTCTTTGTTATATGAGGAAGTTCAGTGGCAAGTTGGAGGAGTGATATGAAACATAAAAAAGAAGACATCAATCAAACTTTAATTTTTTTTAAAGTGTAACTAGAATCCCACCTAAGCAGGGGGACCGTGACCTATACATTCTATCTATCTTCTTTCTTATACCTCACAAACCTATTACCCCCCACCTTCTAAAAACAATAGCACAATGGACCACACCTGATGCCCCATGTACCATGGGCCAAAAACTCATGCCCAACAGTCACTGCCTCCTGGGATTCTGATTGAAGATTTTGTTATTATGTTTCATTCAATTGTTGGGAATTCCGAATCAAACTCATTCCCTTATAAGGTACCAAGATAGAGTCATCAAAGAAGTACACTGCAGTTGCAAATGGCAAAACATAAAATTCCCAAAGCACAAAAACACCCAGGGGAGAGATAAAGTAAGGATTAAAAAATCCTTTTCAGCTTTCAGAGAGGCTGCCTGATGCTGGAGGACACAGGAAGACAGTTTCTCATTTCCACAGTTGAAAGGCTCCATCATCTCAACTATTTCACAGTAATCCTGAAAACATCTGAAAGAAAAACTCTGACATATGCATGTTGTGGTTTGTCCTTTGTGCTCAAAGAGGATCACAGATCTATTGGCCCCTATTGTGTGTGAGGCAGCATTTAACTCCATCAGAAGTAAAGTGCAACCGAAGCTTAGAGAGATGCAGGATTGTTGGCTCAGTAAGAAGGCAGAGGAAATTCAGTTCTACTCTGATAGTAACAATTCAAAGCTCTTTTATGATACCCTAAAGGCTATTTATGAGCCAAAGGTCTATGATGCATCTCAACTAGCCAGCAGTGATAGAACCACATTGATGAGTGAGAAGGACGTGATCCTGGAGAGATGGGCTGAACACTTCCATGGCATTCTCAACAGACTGTCATCAGTCAGTGCCGAAGCTATTGCCTGTTTACCAAAGGTTGAAGTCAATCCCTTCCTAGCTGAAGTTCCAACTGAAGAAGAGGTTTTGAGGGCCATTAGGCATCTGCTGTTGATTCCATCCCAGCAGAGATTCATAAGGCAGGGTGTCCTCTGCTCACACAGAGGCTCCCTGAAACTTGGCAGCATTTACCAAACGTAGAAGTATTTGCTTGGGATCATTTTGCCACCAAATCACCTAGGTTTTTTCTTTAGTGGAATTCTTAGTTTCCAACCCCAGGGAGACATCCTTCCAGCTTTGCTCCTGTAATGGCAACCAAAGGAGTATTTAGCTCCTTGTTTCAATTATTCAAGTATTATTTAGCACCTTGTTTCAGTTCAAGTGTCTTGGAGGCTTACTCATGATTATATCAAGTCTTTGTTAGAAACAGAACCTGTGAAGCCCACAGTGGGAGGGACTTGCCAAAGATCAGAACAGGAAGGATGGAAGAAGTAGGCAGAACAGGGAAGAGCTAATGACATATAAAAAGTTTGAGCACAGCTGAGACAGAGAAGAACTGAGAAGAAGACTTGTCCAGCACTCTGTCTGTTCTGTTTGTGTTGATTTGTGTTTGTTACTTTGTCAGACAGAAACATTCTGTCTGTTGATTGTGTTACTTTGTCAGATAAAAACACCCTGTCTGTTGACTTGTGTTGATTTCACAAGAAGAAAGGGAATTGAAATGATAATGCTGACAATGTCAATGAATGTTGTTGTGGCTCTATCAAGCTTTGTCTTCCCAGAAACAGAAACTGTGAAGGGGTTGAGGTGGCCTGGTCATTGTGAGCTTCAATATGGAATGGGAGCTGGATGTGGAACTGGACAAAGAGCTGAGAGCTGCCTACCTGTGGATCCAGGTGACAATTGGGTGAATTCAGGCAAAAGCTGGGAACATGGAAGAGGAATCATGGAATTTGGGAACCAGCCTTGAGCCAAGACGAAAGGACCTTTCCTTGGGTACTTAGTGCTGACTGACAAGATCATGATTTACTGTAACCTAGGGGTGGGAGAACTTTGTACCCTTTGAAGATGATTGAGTTAAGGATGATTGGAAGCCAGTCTCCAATCAAGAAGAAAGAGGACTTTCTGACTGACAAGATTAAGACAATATGGCCTTGAGGAGAGAGACCTTTGTACTTTTTATTCCTTAAGGATTATTGTTCCTTAAGGATGAGTTAAGGATTTACTGAATGATATCTTTTATTTAAAACTATGTGGCCACTTTAGTAGTAAGTTGTTATGTTATATCGTTGTGAATGCTGTACTTTGGTTTCTGTGAAGATTTTGCTTTATTTTATTGCTGAATAAATAGGGAGTTCACTATGCTATGTGATTAGAACTTAAAGCTATTCATAGCAGCAGTTGTCTGGAAAGCTGCTTGTGCTTGGCTTTACAATTCCTCTTTCATGCCTCCTAAAATAGAAGTGAGTTAGCACTCTTAAATGTCTCACCTCTGTTACTTCCATAAATTGATATAGGATCCAAGGACTAGCAAACTAGAGCTTGAAGAGACCTCCAACATTACCCAATGTGTTCGTTTTGTAGATGGAGGAACAAGGCCAGAGAAATGAAGCTATTTGACTGCACCAGGAGGCCTTGGCAGGGACGGAATATTTGCACCTGCCCTGGCTCAGCCCTGGCTCAGCAGAGATGTCTTCCTTTTGTCCTGGTAACAATCCTACTATATTTCTGTGTTAACACCTCATAGGAACAGAGAATATGGGAGTTGGAAAGGACCTCAGAGAGCACCTGATCCAAAGCACCTACCAAAGGAGCCCCCATGCTAGCATTCCTGACATGTTGGGATCTAGTCTTTGCTTGAAGATCTCCAAGGATGGGGAGCTCACCACTTCTCAAGGCAGCCTATTCCACTGTGGGACAGACTCAATAACATCAAGCTGAGACTGGGCTCCTTTCTACTTCCATCTGTCCCTCTTCATCCCTTTTCCTACATGATAACCCTTCAAATAGCTAAAGATTTCTTTCCTGTGCCCCTGAGCCTTCTCTTCTTAAGAACACGCATGCCCACTTCCTTTCTTCCTTAGTTCTCTCATTATCTTACCCAGATGTCTTCATTACTTTGGTCTTTCACCAGCTCTTTCTTCCTCTCTTTGGTGTCTATCAAATCCTTTGTGTCACTTCCAAGGACTAATGACCCCCATTCATGCTGCCTTAGCCTGTATCCTCGAGATGATAAAGATAAGAAGGTAATTGTGAATACCACTAAAGGGCCATTAACTTCACATCTGACGACCTGAGTCAGCCCCTGCCCATGCTTTGCTCATCACAGGTTTTACCCAGATAAGTCCTGTGGCTGCCATCACACCTCATGATTAAGAGGTGATGGCAAACATCACCCTATTAATAAAAGCTACACCTGTGCTTCTTAAGCCTGGCTGAGACTCGTAGTCACAATGGTGGATCCATTGACCTAAAGGAAATAGGAATGCTCAGACTTAGGAATGTGGTGTTTTCTTACCTTAAGCCCCTCTGACCTTTGAAGCTTCATTCCCAAATATTCTTTTGCTTTCATGCTGTGGTTGGTCTGGCCATGATGGCCTCCCCTCCATCTTCCCTTTCTGTGCCTTAGTAGCGGTGGCCTCCTGGTTTGGAATGCTCTCCCCTCTGCCACCTCCAAAGCTCCCTTGTTTCCTTCATAACTCAAGATCCACCTTCTCCACAAAGACCCTTAGTTTCCTAATTCCAACTCCTCACACACATATGTGTATATACGTGTGTTTACATATGTATTTGTGTGTATACATTCTTACTCTCTCCCCTATTAGAATGTAAGCTCTTTGAGGGCAAGAAGGGCTCCTTTTTTAAATTTTGTGTCTCTGGTGGTTAGGAGGGTGACTGGCAAATAGTAGGTACTTAATAAGTGCTTCTTGAATTGAATTACTAGTAAAAGCTGATATTTATGTTGTGCTTTATGTCCATTTTCTCACTTGATCTCACAGGCGTGTAAGGTAGGTACTAAGAGGAAGCATTGTGTACTAGATAGATAACTAGCTTTAGAATCAGAAAGATCTGAGTTCAAATTCAAGCTCTGACACAGGTAATTCATTTTTTCTGAGCCTTGCTTTCCTCATCTGTAAATGAAAAAATATAATTGGATTGGGTGACCTCTAAGGTCTCTTCTAGTTCAAAATCTGCAGGTATTATTGTCCTCATTTACAGGTAAGTATACTGTTTCAGAATTTTCTATGATCATACATCCAGCAAATGTCAAAGATCTAATTTGAGTAAGGTTGACACTATACTACACTGCCTCTTGATCCCAATGCATTTGACTTTGCTCTGGGCTTACTTCCCCAATGAAATTCACCCAATTGCCCCACTGAAGATGGAGCAAAAAAGGATTTTCCAACCACTCCTTCTTGTTACCTATCCCTTTTACAAGCCTAAGAATTGTTAGATTTGACTTCAGAAAGTATCATCTTGGTAATTTGATCTGAACCTTTTCTTGCCATCCCTGATTTTTGAAAATTATCATAATCCATTTATGTATTATGAGGCACAAAACCTGGAAGATGTAGTGGTATCTGTGCCAATCAAGTAAACCAAATTAAATCTTCCTGATGCAGTTTAGTCTTTACTCTTCATTAGCCACTGACAGTAATGAAGAGTCAGTGCTCTCCATTAGATTTCTACAAGTCAGGATGGAGTCTCTTTAGCCTGTTACGTTACAAAACTGCATGGTAAATTTTTACCAACCAATCTAATTTAGGAATGCCAGCAAATGACAGAGAAAACCTTTGTTCTACTGCTTTGGTGGGTCAATTAAAAGACGATACATTGTTATTTCTCATATAACTCATTCATTTGGCCTTCCTTAGAAATACAGACCTGACAAGCATTGTAGAACCTGGAAACAGAGAACTTTTCCATGACAACTACAGTGATGTCAATTGCTTTTTTATTTCTCTTTTGTTCTATCAAGTTATTCAACTAAGATACGATGCTTCTTTCTTCTAAGAGTGGTTTCTGTTTCCTAAGAATTGATGGTGCTCCTCACTGGTGGCCTCCAAAGGAAGCTGAATTCTGGGATGTTTGGGAGAGGATTCTAATCAATTGAACATTGAACTAGATGGCACAGAGGTCTCTTATGACTTTGAGATGCTGTAATTCTAGAAGGGCAAGGCCAATACAGCTATTAATAGAGAATCACAGCATCTTAGCATTGGAATGGACCTCAGTTACCAGACAGTCCAACCCGTACATGAAAGGATCTCCAATGTAACTCACCTAATCCAACCTGTGCTCTGAGTTCTTCAGTGTGGAAAAAACCTGTTGTGGGTAATGGGCAGCCCTTCTACTTTTGAAGTCAAATTGATAGGAAATTGTTGGGGGTGGGCTTTTTTATTTTAAGCTTAAATTTGCTTCTTTGTTCCTTTTACCCACTGTTCCTAGTTTTGTCTTCTGAGGCCATTATCCACATGACTGCCCTTTATAAACTTGAAGACTTATTTAGAGACACCTATTATATCTCTTTCCAAAATATTTATGCATTAATAATATATGTATGCTTTTAATGTTTTTAATTAACAAAATTTTTTTCTATTTCTATTTCTATTTTTTCACCCTCCTTCCCTCATTGGGGAAAAAAAGAAAAGGAAAATACCTTAAAAAAAGAACACGCATAATCAAGGAAAAAAAGTCCCACACTGCACGCCCATTTCTTTCAACTGATTATCCTATGGCTCGACCTTGGGCCCGTCCCTACCATTATCCTCATTACTCTCCTCAGTATTCTGTACAGGTTATCAATCATATTTATCTTTCAACACTTCAATGCACACCCTTACTGTAGCTCTTCCCTCCACTCATTGGAATAAGCCACCACCCATCCATGCCTTCTCACCTTAAGTCAAGTCTAGACAGGATGGGAGGGGCAGGATAGGAAGAAGGGACATGTAATCAGACTCTCACAGTGTGCTCACTATGGAGAGGTTCTGCGTAATTTCACATGTTCAGCCTGTATTTGATTGCTTGTC
>JAQQSU010009481.1:0-12682 GCA_028627135.1 Pseudochirops cupreus | reverse complement strand
TGTTTTGGGGTGGTGGGTGGGGGAAAGAGGGGGAGAAAATATGTAACTCAAAATCTTGTGGAAATGAATGATGCAAACTAAAATAAAATTTAAAAAATAATAATAAATGCTTGTCACTTGAATGAGCTGCAGATCACATCTTATATTGCCCTTGTAGGTGGTCTTTGGGATTTTCATGGTCAAAAATGTGCCCATCAGCTGCGCCTGGTGTTCTGGGCCTGAGCACAACCAGGCCAATCCTTGGGCCTCAAACTCCTAGTCAGTCTTTTGGCCCAGGGGCAGAAGCTTTCCAGTTTGTTAAGCAGGACCTTCCCAAGCTTGTCCTCCACAGACAAGGCCTTCAAGATCTCAGGTTCGCCTCCATGTAGGAGGAGGTACCACTGTACTTCTTTAGCGAAAGAATTCATAAAGTGTGTCAGCAAAGGTAATAAGGAAATTATTTATTTAATCTCCACCAACAATTTTCATGATTATAAGAGATAAGTCACCAGAGCACTGCTACCTCTACAAGGCAAGGTCAGGCAATTCCTTGGATGTTTGGCAGATCTTCAAAAAGGATTCTTCCTCCATGTGCCTAGAAAAGGGTTCATACTCCAAGCCAGCAGTCAAATGCTCAGCTGCTCTCTGGGCTTCTCCCACTGTGATCTGAAGAGAAGAAAAGGCCTCTTCCTAAAGGAGTACTCTCTTCTAACCATGTGACATAATAAGATTGCTTTGAAAGGTTCACTTTTGACCATCGAACCTTTTCCAAAAGATAGAAAACTATAAAAGCCATGGCCAGTGAGAGCACTATGGAGAAAAGGCTACATTCCTTGACTGGCTAGTCCCAGAATTGCCCTGTTCCAAAGGCTTTATCAGCCTGAGCAGTCCTTGTTCCCAGAGCTGAGACAGACATGAGTACACTGTTTGGAGGCAATCCAAGGTGATTACCACTGAGATCAGGGTTTGTCTCCCAAACAGTGAGGCACATTATCCTTCATGCATGGCCCACCATCAGAGTTTAAGAAGATTCTGAAAATGGAGCTAAGGAGATTTGGGATGAGGAGGCTTAAGCCTGGGGTTTTTGTCACTTCTTTTTTTCTTTGACACTGGATGTCAACTGACTTTTCTTTCTTAAGAACCAGAAAAAAATAAATTTATTAGAAATGTAGAATTAAAAATCAGTGCTGTCAAGGTCCTATGACCATTGACATCCTGGGACCTCTTGCCTAGATATATCTGAGAGAAGAGTGACATGTCAAGGAAGAATTGTCAAGGACATGGGCATGACATAATTCCATTCAAATTAACAACATTTATTAAGCACCAACTATATGCATGGCATTGTTGGGTTGAACCACTAGGCTCACCAAGGAAATACAATTATACTTTTGGATTTTTAGAATCTTTCAAAGGTTCTTTGAAGAAGAAAGCAAAGCAGGCCATAAAACGGCATGCCCTTTGATCCATCCTGCACCCCAAAGAGATCATAAACAGGAGGAAAGGACTCCCATGTACAAAAATAATTATAGCAGCTCTCTTTGTAGTGGCAAAGAACTGGAAATTGAGGGGATGCCCATCAATTGGGGAATGGCTGAACAAGCTGTGATACATGATTGTAGTGGAAAATTATTGTGTTATGGCAATAACAGAACAGGGGCAGGTGGACTTTAGAAAAACCTGGAAAGACTTATATGAGCTAATGCTGAGTGAAGTGAGCAGAATCAGGAGAACACTGTACACAGTAGCAGAAACACTGCACAATGACCAGCTTTGATACACTTAGCTCTTCTTAACAATGCAATAATCCAAGACAATTCCAGAAGACTCCTGAGGGAAAATGCTGGCCATATTCAGAGCAGGGACTGTGGAGTCTGAATGTGATGGGAGCAGATGATTTCCACCTTCTTTGTTTTTTCTCTTTCTTACAATTTTTCTCTTTTACTCTGATTCTTCTTGCACAATACTTACTTGCTGTGTGACCTTGGAGAAGTTATTTAAACTCCAAGTCTCAGTTTGCTTATCTGTACAATGTGGATCATTTAACCCTTATGGGATGCAAATGAGATTTTATATGTAAATACATACATATATATATATATATATATATATATATATGTAATAATTTGCAAACCTTGGTGTTTGATAGAAATGTCTACTATTCTTCTTATGACATAGACAAGGTTCGACTACCTGTTCAGTATTCAAGGGCTGCACCAAAAAGTTCACCCTTCTCCTAATGCTCTCATTTTAAAACACAATGCCTGGGTGAATCATAGAGACATGCTGTCCACAGCCAGAAAAGGAAACCTCATTACCTTGGTTCCAATGCTGTTTCTCTGGTTATATTCCATGAGGCTGAAGTCATCCCTTTGACCGACACGCCCCATAAAAGCCTTCCCAATAATTCAAGGAGGCTGCTAAACAGAAAAATATTCCAGGAGACCTACAAAAATCTACTTGACCTTTCCCTAGCCTTGAATCCCTCAGTTTCCAAGAAAATTTATTTTACACACATGGTACAGTGACAGAACTCAATGTGGTGTCAAATCCTGGAGCAATCAGCCTACCACCTCTCCCCCTCCCCATTCCACCTCCCCATTGGAATATGACAAAATGACCACCTGAAAAGGAAGAAATATGAAGCATTAGGATGAAAAAAGCAAGGCTATAAACTGCCCCAAGAGGGAATTCTAAGCAGCTATTTGCAAGACTGTAAGCTGGAGCTGCCCAGAGCCCATCAGGTCACTCCCAATGGCGTCCACTACTGGAAAAATTAAAATTACCAGCTAATACAGAGGAGTCTTGTTTTACAGCTCTATAGAGCAGAGACATTACAGAGTGTAAAGTAAAACCAAGGAGCCCACATAAATACAGATTGCAACAGTTATAGAGGTGACAAATCTGTGGCCAGACAGAGGGGAGAGAGAGGTGCTCATTCTATACACCCCTAGTAGGCTACTTTGGGCAGTCAGAGCCACTGTTTCTGGCAGAAATCCCAGCTAGACTCATACAGAGCTGGAGGTCCCCACCCCCTACCTCCATATCTTCAGGGGAAGCCCCTTTCCCCTGCACTGACTCTCAGATTAAAAATAAGTAGGGTATTCTCCAGAGCCCCAGAATTTCTGGCAGTTGGGAAGGAAGATTCTGTTTCCATTCCATGCCATTCCTCTCACCAGGATAGAAGTTTAAGGTTTGTTGTGTCTTAGAACAGCCCCTGCTTCCTAGAACCCACATGAAGCTTGGGACCACTGGTAACATTATCATCAGCTCCAGTGGATTATGGATGGAACAGATCTCAAATGGAGAACTTAGCAGAAGCTCTTCTATAACAATTCTGTTCTCTGAAATGAGAATCCTTCCTTCTCTAGCTGTTTGGATTTTGATTTCTGTATCTGTCCCTTGTTTCAGAAGTACTGTGTCCTGGCAGCTACAGACTTTCCAAGAGAGAAGAAGTCACATTCGGTTTTGGTTGTTTTAATAAGCATAACTTCTCTTTCCAGAGCATGCTTGAAAAACTCCCATTATCCATTACCACATTGGATCCCCTCAGCAGCCTGTGAGGCAAGTGTTTCTTGGGAGTATGTTTTAGAGCTTACTGTGAAGGAGAGACAAGGCATCAGGGTGCCATGTTGGTCTAGGTGCACAGAGGTCTAGCAGACTCCACCTGGAGAAGCACCATGTCTTAAAAAGGCTATTCCAGTCTGATGCACACCACTGAATCTATACCAGACCTACCCAAATCCCCTGAAGAGTACTTGTCTGTTGGGTCCTCTCCAAATGTCTCTGTCATCAGTACGCACTTGAACACAACAAGCTCAGGTGTTCTAGACCAGCCTATGGCAGGAGTGAAGATCTCCAGATCAGAAAATGGATACATCCCTGAATTTCAAAACTTGAAATCTGAAACCTACCAAAGCAAATTAAGAAATTCATGTTCAGGGTTTTGCATTCCTTTATATACTATTGAAACACGCTTTCATCATCATCGTCAATACCACCACCACTACTGCCAATCTTTTACTTCTTCAGTGGCGGATGCCAACTAGCAAGGCTATTACCACCATAACTCATGGCGTTTGGGTAAGACATGCCCTTTGGAATTTCTTTCAGGGACAGTGCTTGCTGCATGAGAGCATCCTTGCCACCCAAACTTGGGATTATCATTGCAAGATTTCTACATGGAATCAAGAATGGCCCAATTCAAAAGGCTTATTGCTCAGCTCTTCTCTGGGCCTTAATAAATCATCCAATAGCTTCTAATCTGAAAAGTCATTTTCTGGCTTTCTATTTGTAAATAGTTCCCCACAAATTTTAATTACTTTAAAGAATGGCCCAAATGTTGTCTGCAATTTGAATAAACCAGGGCTTGAGAAAGTCGAATTGTTTGCCTTTGCTTTGGGTAAGACCTTGCTGATCCTTAGAGGCTTCTGTCTTCAGGAACATTGAAATAAGTGTGCTCTGTGTTCTGCATGGTACATGGCAAGAAAGCTTCAGAGGAGCAGAGAGCAAGGGCCTTAGCCCAACAGAATGATGACCAAAGTGCTCTCAGGAGAAGCTTCTCTTCCTAAGAGCTGCCCAGGCCCTGATCTGCAGGTTCTATTTCCTACTCCTCCCTCCAAAAGCATCCTCTCACAGCCCTGCACGTTAGCATGGTTATGAAAAGTTAATCCATCCTGAGGAATTGCTAATTGGTAGCCCTTTCTGTCTTTATTCAAGAGTCTGTGAGAGTCCCAAGGGAGAGCAGGATAGATTGCTAAGACATCCTTGCTGCCTGTGCCCTCCACCCATCATAAGACAGCAGCTGCCAAAGCTGACAGTCCTCAAGGGCTGCATCTGCACAGAGAAGCAGGGCAGTGCCCCAGCCCAGGCTGGAGGGAAGTCCACAGAGAAGTAGTGAGGGGGAAGGATCGTGAGCCAAGCCCTACCATGGGCTGGGAAGTGGATTGTAAAAACTGCCTGTCATTACCTGAGGTCTTTGCTGGCGTCCCTGCCTGTTAAGGCCTTCCCTCTTAAAAAAGAATCAATTTCTTGTGTCTGTACATATGTGCATATATACATATATGTATACACACATATACATGTTGTCTCTTGAGGGAAGGGATTGTTTGATTTTATGTTTGTTTCTCCTGTCATTGTTAATTGATTGAGTGATTCTAAATATGTTGCTAAAACATTCCAGAGTGGAAGGGAAGCCTTGCAGTCAGAAAGGGAGTCAGCAGGGAAACAGATATCCCTTGGCCTTGTCGTTCCCACGGGCAGAGATCTTAGTGAGTTGCTGGCAGGTGATTTCCCATAATGCTCTATGACATTGATAACAAAAGGCAAAGCTGTTATTCTCAGGAGACATCTAGCCAAAACAATGCTTTGTCTAGAACCCACCTTTTTTGAGCCTGAGACATAGAGACTTAGATTGAGACAAACATACCACTGCCTACCCTAGGCTCATAGGTTCATGACAGATTTAAAACTTAAATGAGCCTCCAAGACCAACACCCTCATTTTATGGATGAGGAGTATGAAATTCCTAGTAGTTAAATGAATTACCAAAGGTCAGATTGCTAGTAGATGAGAAATCAGGGATTTAAACCTTCCTCCTCTCACCCTACATTCAAGGTTCTTTCTATGACAGTCTGGAGGAGCTCTCACTTTCAGGGAAACCTCTACTCTGGCACCAGTAACTTCAAGGCACCTCCTACCCTTCAGAGAGCAGCCTTGAGAAGCCAGGAGTAGGATTTCCATTCACCAAGCACATCCTGGGTCCAGCAGGACAGGCTTTGATGTCTGAGAAATTCAGATCCCTGTGCTGAGTGAGCATTTCTGGGCAGCCCAAACCCTGCCTATACACGTCCCCAGTCTCACCAACATGTGCATACTTCTTATTGGAATTCCTACAGTACACTTTCCTGAGGGTCAAAAACAAATTAAGGGTTTAATTTACAAATGACAGCATTCGCCGAGTGACAAATGCTTGGGCCAGGTCCATAAGTCTGAGAGCACATTTCCTCTGAAAGCTTGCAGTTTATTTATAGAGATAAACTATCCATCTCCCCTCATCTGTATGCAGCTAGAGAGTCATCTGAGCCCTTCAGGTTATGTCCAGGACATAGGGATCCTTTAGATTCTCCTTAATTGAAACTCTCCTAGTAAGGATAGCCAAGTTGTGTAGCACAATCTCATCACGGAACAGAGACAATCAATGACTCAGGAGCAGCTGGCCTGATGCTCATGAAACCATCCCCAGCCAACTCACATGGCTTCCAGTGAACTCAAGCCTGCTTCTCTCATTGATGCCACTTTTTCATACAAATGGAACAAGTATCAGGCTTCAGCAGATGGTAACTGGCAAAGGATACCTTAGCATCAGATGCAGATTCTTTGGGCTGCTCTCCTTTCTTTGCCAGAAGGTAGAAGCTCAAGATGTGGAAGACACTTGTTGCTGGCCAGGCCACCAGAGCTGGGCTCACACTCTCACTGCTCTGTCTTTTTCTCTGTATTTATCACTGGCCAGAGAGTTCTATTGCATTGGAGATAACAAGGTTTTTCATTTCTCCATTCTTCAGTACCCATGATGCCTGTCAATGAGACTCTTAGGATGTCTGGTCCAAAGGGCAGGCAGAATGTTAAAACCAAAGATATCATGTACAACCCTGTGAAGATACAAAGGCTTAAACCAACATCTAGTCTGTAGAACACTGATCTCTGACGAAGGGGTGGAGCACACAGGTCTTCTCGGATTCTGAGTAATTCTAAAACATCTTGATCCAGCTTTTTGCGGGGTTTGTGAAATGAAACATTATATGAGATACACAATTTTGTATAATATCTAAATGAAATATTATACATTATATATACTGTATCATTATATGCACTATATAATTCCTGTATTGTATATGTAACATGTATTATATATAACTTATGTGTAAGTCAAATGTTATAGATAAGATAAAACATTTCATTTCACAAATAGATATGTGTGTGTTTATATGAGTGTGTAGGGAGGGAACTACAAAGTAAGAAAAGTGCCATTGGGGTCAAGCGAGAACTCCATGGTGAGACTCCATTTAGCTCAACCTTGTTTCATCCTGTTTGATTCAGGCTGCTCTCTAGCCTGAGGTCTGGTCGAATCTGACTGTCATCCAGTCTAGTGACTGTCGCCCCCAACTTGGCACCTCAGAAGGTGTAATAACTAGCTTATGACTCTACATGAGTGTTGAACTGAGTTGTTAAATAAGGCCCATGGGGCCCTCTACTGGAGGAGTCCTGCGAAGTTGGTGCCATCTTTAATGACCATTGATGAACAAGATGGAGAAGTGTGGCTAGTCCAGAATTAGAAAACGAACAGAGGGTCTTAGCAGAAAACAAGCTCAACAGCATGAAATAGCATCTTGAAAAGCTAATGCTGCCTTTGGCTACACTAAGGGAGGCACAGCTTCCAGGAATGAGATAGCTAATACCCTTCTGTGCTCTGCCCTGTTCTGGCCAACTGGAGAATTGTGCTAAGCTCAAGGCACTATGTTTTAGAAAAGACTTTGAAAATTGCAAAACATCCAGCAGAGAGTGACCAGGATGGCACAGGCCCTTGAGCTCATGATACAAGAGGCACAGGGGAAGGATCCAGGGCTGTCTAGCCCAGAGAAGGGACTCGAGGGGATATGACTGCGGTCCTGTATCTGGAGGCTTGGCCCACACTAGAGGACTTAGATTGGTTTTACTTGGCCTTAGACTAGGAGCAAAAGGAAGAAGTTGCAGAAAGGCAGATTTCAGCTCAATATAAACAAAACTTCCCCCTCATTGGAGCTGTACAGAGAGGAAGTGGGCCTCTTGGGAAGGAGAGGCTTTCCATTTACTGCAGGGCTTCCAGTGAGGCTAGATTAGTCTTGGGGTCTGCTTCCTCTCCAGACACCTTGCTCCAGCATCCCTCCCCAGGCCAGACCTTCCCAGTCAGCCCAGTCCTCTTGGAGCCCCTTCCAAGTGCTTCTCTTCCCCATTAGAAGGCAGGCTCCTTGAGGGCAGGAACTGGACTTCTTTTTGCTTTTTTTTGGTTTGTTTTCCCAGAGTTTAACACAAGGCTCAGCACGATGCCTGGCACATAGTGTGCACTTAATAAATGTGTGTTGTTGACCAGTGGCCCAAGGGCCAAATGGAGTAGGTGGTTCAGTGACCATCTCAGACTCTAAACTTCTAGAATTTGAATAATAAGAATAATCTCTGGCATTCCTGGAACACTTTATGATAGAGAAAATACAATTCTGCAGAGTAGATCATGCAGGTAGGTCCAATGGTCCCATTTTACAGATGAAGAAACTGATGCTCAGAAGGGCTAAAGCAGTAGTTCTCAACCTTCCTAATGCCACGACCCTTTAATACTCATATGTGGGTGTATCTGCATGTGGGCAGACCTGCCTGGAGACGGATAGAGGAGCGGTGTCTCAGTTCCTAAGACCATCGGAAGTATGTGTTTTCCAATGGTCTTTGGTGACCCCTGTGAAACGGTCGTTTGACCCCCCAAAGGGGTCACGACCCACAGGTTGAGAACCACTGGGCTAAAGGCTTGCCCAGGATCACGCAGCTGCAAAGCAACAGAAGTCATAGTCAAGCCCAGTTCTCCCCAGCTGCTGAGGTGACTTTTCCTTTTCACTGGCACAATGAAAGCTCCTCAGGGCTGGGACCTCTTTGGAAAATGTATATGTTTTGTTTTGTTTAATTCACAGCATTGGGTACAGCCCTAAAACAAAGGAGCTCCTGAGTGCTTGTTGAAGGAATGAATGAGCTATATTCTGCCTAAATAGAAAGCCTGGTAAGATTCAGATCAGCAGAGATGGAGAAGGCATTTCAAATGGAGCAATTCCACATGCCAGAGCAAGGAACTGGGAATGTCCAAAGTTCATTCAATTGCACAGAAAGCATTACCTGGAACAAAGAAAAGATTCAGATGGGAAAGGAACGGAACATAAGGTCGGATCAAATGTTCGTGATGATTGAGGCCCTCGGGTGCTAAATTTAGAATTGGGGCTTTGTTCTTTCACTAAAGGATGGCATCAGTGACAGTAGCCTTAGCTTGGGACCTGTCTGGCTGTGGCCAAAGGCCCACAAACATGCTTGCCCAGAAGTTCCTCCTTTCAATGCAACAGAAGAAACAAAACACAGGACAAAATAAGTCTATAAAAGCAGACCATTAACACTGTTGCCCACTGACCTGCTCCACAAGGCAGCCATAGTTTTCTCTCTCTCCTAGACTGAGCATGTGAATTAAGGGAAGCCCATCTCCAAAGGGAGCCAGTAGAAGGGACAAGGTGCCAAATGAAGGAGTAAAAAGTGAGACCCAAAGCCCCTGACATTCTTTCATTCAGCAAATGTTTCATTCTGTGATGAGAGCATCTAGGCTGGGAGAAACTCTGTTCCTTAGATTTCAGCCACAGGGAAGTAAATGCCTTCTGCTCACTGCCAACCAAACACAGTGGGCTCCCCAATGGGAGCTTGGGCCCTCTTCCTCTCTGGTACAGAAATATTTTGCCCACGAACATCCTAATGTAATTTTCCCTCTCAGACTCATGGGTGCAACCATATTTTAGTGCCTGTATTTAAATTTAATAGAGCAGAGGATCATAATTATTCCATTAGGGACCTGGAGAACAATTGTTCTGCCATTTGGTAAAGTTCTTTCCCTGATGACACCAGTCAGAGCATTTCAGCCTCTGGGGGCCCTTCAGGCCAGAGGAAGAATCAGAGGGCACTACAGCACTTAACCATCAAATTTTAGGAATCCAGATTAGATTTCAGGACCAGCATCCATGGTTTGCAGTAATAGAGATTTGGAGATTTGTCAGTTACAAAAGATAAAAAAAAACTCAGGTGGTTCCATTACACATTGAAAAGATGGCTACTTTTCTAAACTTAAGGAAGTTCATGGGAACATCCTTGGAGCTAAGAAGGAAGAGAATCATGAGAGCCCTGTGGCCTAGTCTCAATCCACTCACACACATCCCCAGGACAGACTACTGTCTGCAACATCCTAGGCATGGGGGCATCAGTCTTTGCTTCCAAATCTCCACTGAGGGAGAACCCACCACTCCGTGTCTGCTTCAAGACACTTCACACTATTAACAAGATTGTTTTCCCTTAGATCCAAGCTAAATCACCTGTCTAAAACTTCAATCAATCAAACAACCAATCATTTATTAAATGCCTTCTCATGGCATTAAATGCCATGTTAAACTCTAAGGATGCAAAGGGAAGAATAAAAGTCTCTATTTGAAAAGAACTTACATTTTATCAAGGAGGAAAAGAAATGTTTCAAAAAGCAAAGGCAGAACTATGCAAAATAGAAGACAATTTGTGTGGGGAGAGACCCTGAGCTGGGGGCTCAGGAAGGCTCCCTACCGCCAGTGACACCTGAGCTGAACTCGAGACCAAGCAGGAGGGGAATCCCTCTCACACAATGGTCTTTGGCAACATGGCTAATATTGGAATGTGTTTTGCGTGGAAAAAAATGAAATAAACATCAGCAATATATGTATATATTGAATATTGATTCAAAGGTTTAAATTAAATGATGGCCCAAAGACCATAATACTTTATGCAGCAATATAAAAAAATGCTTTTGCTGCGATTAAGTTAAATTCATTTCAGTGATGTAAGTCTGTACCTGGCCATTCTTTCTCAGTCTTACTCTTGCTGATTTTTTTTCTGTCCAATGTTTTTTCTTATAAAGATTTCTTTAAATTGTGTCTCTGTCTCCAGCAGGCCAACTATTCCCCTCCCCCTTCCTCCAGGTTTCTGTTATCTTCAGTATTCACTGATAACTAGTGTTAAATATAAGAGGCCTAGCACAGATCCTGGGACACCACTGGAAACCTCATTTCATCTTGACATTGAACCATTAATATCTACCTGGAGTCACAGGGTGGGGAGCTTGTTTGTCCAAAGTCAAATAAATAGCACCATAAAGAACAGGGCCAGGATTTAGGCCAAGATCTTCTGACTACTGATTAAGCATCCTTTGAGCTATGGGACAATTTCTTTTCTCAGACTAAAAGGAAAGACTTGTCATGGGGCAGGCAGATGGGGGTGGGGCATCTTAGCTTCAGTCTTATGAATTCAAACTGGCCAGCAAACAGAGTGCCCTGATTGTGCCCTGATCTCCTGTGCTTGAGTAGAAGAAGTCTTGGCTGGCCAAGGTTTCTGGTAAAATTCCAAAGCATTTTATACAAATTCCAATAGTTTATTTCTTCAAATATTAGTCTGTTTTTCTGATTTAGAACAATGTCAGGGCCTATTTGAACACCAGAATTTATTGAATAAATAAAAATGCAGTAAGAGTCACACTGGCAAAACCCCTTTTCTTTTACCTAGTGTCAGTCAGTAACTGGAGGGGGTAGTGGGGTTTGGGGCAGGAGGATCTTCCTCAGCAGGAGCTCATTGCTCATGAGTGCAGAGAAGACCTCGGAGTCTCACAATCATATATCCTGAAAGATCTTGAAGAGAACATTCAGTTCCACCAGAACTAAAGGTTATTTGTTTTTTTCTCAAGGAATCTCTGGAGACAGAGCTACCACAGCCTCTCTTGGTTACCCAATTTTTCCTTCTTATGGTTCAAAATGTCTTACTTTTGCACAGCTGAAGTCTCCATTCCCTCCTCCATTTTCTCCTTTTTTCTGATCTATCAACCTAGAAAAGAACTTCTTAGTCCGTCTTTCATTAAAATGACCTATCTTTATATTCTCTTTTCTTCAACAATAGGGACCAATCCCATTCCTTTCCCCTTCTTTACATGACCCACGCCTCTGATGCTACTTTTCCTACTTCTCCCCTTTTCTGTAATCCTTTTTTTTGTCATCTCTTACTTTATAGCCTGAACGTATACAGCAGCTATCATTCATATACTTCCAGGGCTGCCCGTAAGGAGGAAACACAAGGCTTCTTCAGTGCAGTTGCAGAGATTTCAACGTGATGAGCTTAAGTTCCAGAGAGAAAGTTTTTAGTTCAATACGAGGAAACTCTTTATCACAATTAGAGTTTTACAAATGGATTTAGATATTTTGGGGTGAGGTACTGAGATCTCCATTACGGGTAGTATTCAAGCCGAGGCCTGATAACACCTGGTTGGGATGTGGCCAAGCTGTCTCTTGCACTGTACTCAAGGGTGGACTGGGGACCACTAAGGTCCCTCCCAAGGCTGGGATTCTATGAAAATGTATTGAACGTAAACTGGACACAACAAGGTGTATGCAGTTAAGGCTCAGAGTGATGAGGAGCAGAGCAAAAGAAGCATGTTTTATTCCTGCTATAAGAAGATCCCACACTACTTTTCATTCAAAACTCCCAGCTTCACGTTTCTAGTGTCTCTTCCTCACACTACACTGAACAATGACCTAACTAGCACATGGCCAGTGGCAACTCAGGGAATTTCTTCTGATAAACCCTTGTCTAGAAGGTGTTTCCGTGTTGGATACCTATGAGAAGCCTCACCTAGCTAAGTGTGTGATAAGTCGGGTTTTTATTTGTTTCTTTGGATGCATTCCTTTTTGCCCCTAGGAGAGAGAGCAGAGCAGAAAGAGCATGGGAACCAGAATCATAGGCCCTGGATTCAAATCTTACTTCTGACCCTACTTGGGTGTGTCCTTCTCTAAACCACTGAACCTCAAAGGGTATGAAATTATTTATAGCCCTTTGGGCATAGTTCCAGATTGCTCTCCAGAAT